>JAADVO010000222.1:0-43417 GCA_023335655.1 Globisporangium spiculum | reverse complement strand
GTGCAGACTGCGGTAGACGCTCATCTGGTTCTTCTTGCGCACGAAACTCCAATCGTCCGTGTCGATGTAGCCGTGGAAGCTCGAGTATTCGGCCACAGTCTTGTGAAGTAGGTTGGACGCGAAGCCATCGTACTGAGCCTGTTCTTCGTGACTCACGTTGATGGTTGGGATGCATGAAATGCTGGCTGGCATGATGGATAGGATGGATGGTTGGCTGTTGGTGGTCTGCGCGAATGCGATTCCTCCCTCTAGGGTGAATTGAACAGTGAAAGAGAGAGAGAGAGAGAGAGAGAGAGAGAGAGAGACTGGAAAGGGCCGTCCCGAGGTCTGTTGAACCGCTGGACTCTGTTCACCAGAAGCCCTGGAGATTCACAGACGGCTCCTTGCCTTCTTGCTTTATTCTCACACTCTATCTCTCTGTATCACCCCTCAGTTCAGCTCCTCATGTGGAAGAAAAGCAATGCGGAAAAATCCGCAGTGGGTTACTATCGGCGGTTCCGTCCAGTTGGCAACTGCGAGCACCAAGGGCGTTGTCCCACCCAATGGCTCCATTTTTCGACTGCGCTGGGCATAATAACTCCAGTCCGACGGTGCGCTCCCGTGCGACCTGGTAACTAACAATATAACCAACTGTGCAAGGGTGAAATACCGCATAGACGAACCCAAGGCTGGCATTACGAGCCGCGAGCATGCTGGTTCGGAGCCCTGACCTGGCACTCACAGTCAACAATATCTACACATTGATCTTATCATTACAACAGAAGGGTTGCCTTGGTTGACTGACTGGCTGACTGACCACGCGCTCCAACCAATCTGGCGAATCGACAGCGGGAATCCGCGCATCCGCGTTGTGACGAGCGCATCTCCCCATTCACATGAAGGACATGACGGGATGGGGGAGCGCGTGCCTCTCGTCCAGTGAGATTCGAACCCTGAAACTTGGCACGCTCCCTTTCTTTCTATCGCGCAGGGACCATGTGGCATTCATGTGGCACCCTTTCACGCAAAGCCGTAATTAGCTACGATAGAGGTTTGTTCTCCAAGCTTGAAAAGTCTTACAATAGCATTAATACAAAGGTTTTACAATGTTTACGCGATTTAAACAGAATAGTGAAAGTAAAATACCACGAATACTAGTTACAGTATAAAAACCGTAAATAACAGTTGCATGACCTCCCCGCCATCAACCAGTTTTGTTTCGACGAATAATTGCACAATACTGCTGTTTGACACCATCTATAAGATTGGCAGCTCGGTTACGCTCCTTACTGTGCGAATGGTAACGCTGGCCCACGCATGAGTCAGTGTTAATCGACCCACGCTATTTGTGACGCTCGTTCTTCCCCCCCTCCCGCAAGCACTGCTTCACGTCAATTCAATTGCCAATTCTCAGTCCCTTCTCACTTCATCCAGCACTAAGGTCAGGGATCGAGGAACTCGAGAGAACAAAACTGTACCCATTTCAAGCGCTTTGCCATTTGTTTCTTCTCGTTCAAGCAATTATTGCGTGCTTTTTTGTCTCTGTTCACTCTAGAAGGAGCAGCTGCTCTCAAGCTCTAAGCAACACACACACACATAGGCAATAGAGGGATCGGATAGGTGAATCATATCTCACTCACTACGAGAGAGAGAGAGAGAGAGGATAAGCAAACAGCTCACATCGCGTGGTCCCCAGGGATCTCTCGCTCGTGCAAATCTCCTCCAGGTCCGTCGTGGTTTTGCCTGCTTACCTGCATTTTTCAAGGTCGGCTGCCTTCGATGCAGTCCCCCTTGTTGAGACAAATTCCACATCCTTCGAGACAAGGAGGGAACTAATCCAAGCAATACTATCCAGCAGTTCACGCCACCGCTGAAGATGATGTGGGCTTGTTGCAGAAAACTGGTGGCTGGAAATAAATGTTAAATCATGTCAACCGGCGGTGGCCATAATCAAACGCGTGCGTCGGCTTGCATGTCGACAATGCTGATCAAGATGTGCATGGCAGGAGTCTCGTCTGCGGCGGCCCAGCCAGTCACGCACCCAACGACTTGACCAAGGCCGGGCTGGACGCGTGCCTCGCACCACTGGAATCCGTCCAACGAGCGAGTCGCTCTGTGACAGTGCACCTGGTTCAGTGAAACGATGAGTATGATTGACAGTTTCGGGTTTCTTTTAATCAATAATCGGCCTCGATTAAGAAATGATTGGTTGGCTGGCTGACTGGCTGGCAAGCGTACAGCAGTGGGCGCATGCACGCTGCTGCTCCTTTTATTCGCTGCTGGCAAGAGATCTGCTCGGCACGCCGACTGTCAACAGAACAGAACCTGCGCAAATTGGCTGAGTCGGAGCGTGGGGATTTGCGCCTGAGCGCGTGCCTTGGGCGAGTCAAATTTCGCGCCACACCGACCTCCCAGAATGCGCGAATGAAAGGCGGAGAACTGAGAGCTTGAAGATTGGGATGAGTTTCCACGTACGCGAAAGATACTTTTTGCTGTGAGGAGAGCACAAGTGGCTGCGCTTTTGGCTTTTGACGCGTGTTGCGATCTTCTTCGTGTGGTACTTATTGTACGATTTGATACTGTAAATCCAGAGTTTCAAGGATCGCAATAGCTGCTCGTCAACTGTGTTCATGCCTCGACACTTGGCCATTTCGTCTTCGTCCGCTTCAGGCTTTGGAGATCACTTATTCTATCTGAAGTTGTGAGTGTGTAAATACCTAGCAATCAGTGCTGTCACAGTGACAGCATGCCTGGACGCACCTTGCAAAGCGGGAGCATACTGACCAGCCCCAACGGTTCTCTTGCGAGACTAAGATGTCCTTGATCCAGTATACATAACTAACCAACGAAGGATGACAGTCTCAATTCGATATCCACTTTATACTTCATGTTAATATATACTTACTTCCTACGTCCTCAGGATGAAGGGCTCATAAACTTCTTCATCTTCTCTACTAATTTCACACACTCTCGTCATATGCTTACTTAAAACTCGCTCTCGAGCCACTTGCTGTGGTGGTGCGCCTGCGGGAGGCCCGACGAATTGTGCTTGCGCGGGTGCGCCTTGCGTCGGCTGCCCGCGGCTGAGTCGCTCAGACGCAGCGTGCCGAGATCAAAGTCGCTGAGCGCGGCCGTGGTCCAGATCTCGTCGTCCACGAGGCTCGAACTCTCGCTGTCGCGGCCATAGCGGGACGTGGCAAACGACGACGACGACCGGTAGGACTCGAAGTTCGCGTCCGACATGACGCCACCGGACTCGTACAACGCGTCGTCGTCGCTCTCAGACGGCAAGCCCGAGTCCGAGGCTGTGAGGTGCTCGATCGTGAGCGCCGAGTCCGCGAAGCCACTCTTATCGCTCGCGTTGGTCTTGAACGCGCCGTTGGGCAGGAACACGCTCTGCGAGCGCCACGAGATCTCCGAGTCCAGGTAGTCGCGCGATGTGTACACAGGGTTGCTGCTCTTGGTATTTGGCTTTGCTACGACACTCTGCTGCGTAGGTGACGACGTCGAGCGCTCGCGCTTCATGCTAAGCGAGGAGCGACGCGTCGGATCCGAGTTGAGGCGCTGGCGGAGCTTCTGCGTGCTCGGGGACGAGATTACCTTGGCCACGCACAGCTTGCAGAAGCGACCCTCCATGGGCTTGTTGGTCTTCTTGTCGATCTTGAACACGGGCCGGAAGCACGAGCACGACTTGCACACGCTCTGGCTGCACCCGGCGCACGTGCGGTTCGTGTCGAGGATGCCGGGGCCTTTGAAGCACACGTGGCACGCGGCGTTCGAGGGCCACGTCTTGGCGATCGAGGTCTCAATGAGAGTGGAGCACTTCTTGGCCTCCGCGCACTCGGCGGCGTACACGACGTTGAGCAGCGAGCCGGCGACGACATACTCTGCGAGGCGTCGCGAGACCGAGCCCACGTCCTCGACTTGCGCCCAGAGGAAGCACTGTACGCGGTTGTTGTGGCGTCTGTACAGGTAGCAGCTCGAGGTGGTCTCGCGCTTGACGCCCTTGACCGAGTCCGTGGGCCACTTGGCGTGCTCGATCGACTGAATCACGTGGAACGCCAGCGGATTGCCGTTCGCGTCCATGGTCGTGCCCATGCGCTCGTAGGTGAGTAGGTCACGGTTTTTATCCATACCCCACGGCAGCTTGGCCGCGACCCACTTGATGCCGGCGAAGCGGAACGGGGCCTCGGTCGTGCGGCGCTCGTTCACACTGAGTACGGCGCCGTCCATGAGCTTGTAATTGAGGAACGTTTTGACGGCGCAGAGCTCGGCCGTGGTCTCACAGTAGATGCCGTCCATAACATCTTCTAAAGTGCCGGGGATCAGGCCCGTGCCGACCATGAGCGTGGAGCTCGGGTCGTTCGAGCCCTGGAGACTGCGGTAGACGTTCATCTGGTCGCGCTTGCGCACGAGCGCCCACTCGTCCGTGTCGATGTGGCCGTTGAAGCGCGAGAACTCGGTGATGGCCGTGCGCAGCACGCCTGCGACGCTCTCGTCGTACTTGGCCTGCTCGTCGTCGGTCAGACGGATCAGCGGAAACCAGCCCACGCTCACGCTCATCGTGTCTTTGTAGTTGATCGGGAGGGCTTATGGAATGTGGGGTTGCTCTGAAGATGGCAAATTGGCGAATGACTATGGATCAGAATCGCTCGCTCGCTTTCACATCTTGTTAGCTCGAAGACAAACGGGGATCTTCCAAGGGAGGAGTTCAACGAAACCCGACTGGCGGACGCGCTGTCGCCTCTCCATCAGTAGGCTTTCCTCTGTGAACATTGTGCGGTCGTACGGTAGGGAAGGAGGGCAACGGTGACGCAATCCCCCACAAGTATTCGCCTATTCTCACATTGCGCGCAAGGCGCGACTTCAACGTGTCCACCCACCCATTCGTCTTGCGCCAAGCTACTACTGCTTTGTATCGGGAAGCTCTTTGAGGAGAGATTGGTCTCTCTTGCGAGTACATCACTACGCGATGCGATGACTGACAGACAGGGATGACATCGCGGCCGGTGATGGACTCCGGCATTTTCAGAGAAAGTGAGCGGAACATAGCCGCCCTCGCGTCTTTCTTATCCTCTTGTCGAGATTCGCAGTCGGAAATTGACCAGGACACGCGCCTTCGGCCCACGAGATTCGCGGATTCGAGCGTGCGCGTGTGCCTCGGGGTCCCCGCCGCCGGCGATTGGCTCGAATCTCCTAAGCAGTGATGCCAATCGCACGGAGCCATTGGCTCGCTTCACACGCTTGTGATATTTTTTATTGTAAAATCCCGTTTGATTTGTAAGATGGCCTGAGCACGAGGGCCGTGTCCTCACTCGCACCCACGTGTACATGGACACTTTTTTCGTGACGAAATGGAAAAAAAAGAACGCAAAATGTGTTGACAGGCAAAGCAGTGGCTAATGGGTGGCGGCTGGCTGGCTGTATGGTCCGCGTTGATTGGGGAGAAAGCGACACGCGCTCGCGTGGGCCCAAAGTAAGTCTCAATGACAACCATTTTGCTGCCAAAAGCTGTTGCCACTGCATAATATATCCAAGCGCGGGCTCAGTTGTCATGATGACTGGGCAAGCAGTTATATAGAGGCTTTGTGAATGTTTGAAAGAGGTGAGTCATATTTGATTGGCGCAGAAAAAGCGCCTGACGATGATGATGGGTGATGAGCTGATTCGACCATTTACAGTTGAAGGAGTCTGCTAAAGTTTTGCTGCACAACCGAGGTTGTGCAGGCTCATTCGTGATGGCAATCGACTGTTAGTACCATTTTGCTGTGGATGGAGCTATGCTGCGTCCTCGCGGATCCATGTTGCATTCAAAGCAAATCCCATGGAACTCCGTGTGCAGTGGTCGAATTTTTCGCAGCCCATGCGAATTGGTTGCCTGCCGTGGAACGAGCGGATCGATCCTTCTCTTCGGAGCCAACGAAACCGTTTTTCCAAACGACAAGACATTGCGCCCGAGAACATTATACCGAAGTTGAACCCGCAGCCTTGCGACAGTCGTGCGAAATGCAGAAGACCCAGCCATCCTCATCGTTGTCAGCTCCCTCTTCATCCGGTTCCATTCATTGGCAGGCACGTCCCAATCATGGGGACCGCCTTGTCTGTCTGGGCTGGCTGGTCTGCTTATTTGCTTAGACCCACACCAGTTGGCGAAATCCGACGGTGCGAAAGCTGAACTGGGTGGGGACTGGTAAGATGGGCGACATCCGTTTTGGCGGTTCCCTCACCAACGCTCGCCAGCACGAGCACGCGACTGGCGACCCAGATTCGATCCGTGACTCGGTGCCTCCTCAGATTCTCATTGGAGCGCCAACACAGTACACTTTCTTGTTGATGTTTCAGAGGGCAACCGCCATCACCAATGCGGCACATACTATTGTTTGCAGGGGAACTGGTACAGATGAGAAAGGTAGCGCGAATCAATTCCGAGGGTGTCAATGGTTCTACATCGTACGATAAAAGCCCATGGGGTCAGGCTGTCAGTGAGTCTGGATTCTGGTGGTCTGGATTGGAACTGTAGATCTGTGCCGTTGCGGCACGAAATGCACATCCTGGTTATGCGAGCAACCCGTCTGTCCTGAGGTGAAACTCACCTCTCTCGATGGGACTTGCTTTGCTCTACCAACACAACCATAGAACACGAACTGGTGTGCGTTGGGTTTGCTGCAGCGACCAGCTTCTGTAGCGTGTACAGTAGCATGCTTCGCTCGGGTGGTTCTCTCAAACGTTCACTGGTCCTCGGCTGTTGACACACGGTTCGCTTTGAATGACACTACCCAGCAGACCAGAGACGCGACGGCCTGCTGGTGTTGGGAGTTTTCTCACCGGCTCAACGTAGCCGTGAATGTGCCAACAAAAGGTGTGGAAGTGAGTTATACAGTGTTATCCTGTGGGCTGGCTGCTTGGATTCGTTGCCAGTGAAGGTGTTTCGTCATGTGGATTTCAGCGCCGATTCCTCCTTTGATAACCACTACCACGAAACAGTCAGGATCTTCAAGTATCAAGTCAGTATTGTAGTCAAGTTGAGGAGGTACCAAATGTAAAGAGGTAGAATACGAAATCGTGTACCCAATCAGCAAGATCTTCAGCGAGGACGTGGCTTTCAAAGTCGTGAAGGGCCGAAACCAAAGAATCCACTGGTGGCGAGCAGCATTGAGCACTCACCGCCGTGTTCAAAAAACATATGATGCACGCCAACCACCGGAGCCCAGCCATGGACAACATCCGCGGTCGCCAGTAGGTACACTAGATGCTTCAGAAACCAGTGACGAAGTGCCTGTCGACCTGCTCATTGGAGCTCCTGAAACAGGACACTGCTTTGCGAAGTGAGATGGGGAGTCCGGCCCCGCGAACACTGCATTCTACTGCCTCGCAAGCGCTTCCGGCGGCGGAGCGCCCCTCATCTGCGCTTGTGGTTGCGCAAACACGATGCGTGTGAGAGAGACATACATATACTGTAGTAGCCAGTACATATTCCAAGGACCTCGACCACAGACACTCGAGTGAGATCATGCTCCAGGGGATAAAGCATACCATGACACGCTCAAACCCTCACATTTGAATGGTTCTGGACCAGCAAAAACTACATCATCTTTCTGAAATCAAGTGCTAAAGGCCACTGTCAGGCATGCGATCACAACCACGTCCGCATGCCGCGTAGACGTGTGTCAGCAGCGCTGGATTTCCTCTCGCCGCTCTCAAGGCATCCCCGACTGAGTGTTAGTTCATAGGCTGAAGAGCCTTTAGCCCTGAATCACAGCGCTGTGTCTGCTATCATAGCATTCGGAGCGAGAGCCACCGCAAACTAACGTTCCCTCTCCATCCACCATCTTCTACAGTCCACCCTGTGAGTGTCTCGGCTTCTCGCTCTTGCATCATTCCATCACACTTGGATTCGAGACAAAAGGTCTACTAACATCCGAGGAGATTCTGGAGAGGCATGCCCGCTAACTGTACGTGACCTATAGTTGGCTGGGTAGCCCCTCTCGTTCTTACAGGCTGGATGCCCCAAGGCATTCGACCAATGAGCGAGGCGTCTCCTTGAAACCTGACGCAGACCACGCGCATTTGCTACTGAACAACGATGCTCTGAACTCTTTTGACACAGCTCTGAGCTTTTCACGCGAATCAAACATGAATTTTCTGTCCAGACTCGGATGTTCAAAGCGACAGTGTGCAGTAGCATGCTTGGTTACCCTTTGCCTTACGTCAGAGGGATGTTCAAGTCGATGTACTCTCGACAGTTCCACCGTAACTCACTACACACAGCAGTGCATGCATGCATGACCACCACCATCAATCGCTCGGAGACGCCGGAGCATTCGTTGAAGCATATGACGTGCATGTCTACCGAAAGTGTTAGTTGGTCATAATAAGAAAAGAGGAGTGTTTCGTTCACAATGGCGACAGCAAAGTCCTGAAGCAACTCGGAGCACACTGAATGAATACGACAACTGAACGTTACTTTATTGACGCTACAATCACACTTAGAACATTGATACTGACTTGGCCCCAAAGTCATCTCATAGCAGCTAGTTCGTTCCCAGCAAACGATGACTCTCGCGGGCTCTACACATATGGTCATCTCGTGATGGCTGGTTCGTTCCCAGCCATTGATGATAGTCTTGGTCATTATGACAACCTTTAATACTGCGGAAAGAACCCCGTTGAAGTCGGCGTCAGCACGTAGAGGTCTGTGACGAAGTTCTCCCAGTCTTGCGGATGCTGCGAGCGCGTGAACTGTTTGTGGTCAGACGCTCGCGTCGGTCGGTGCTTTATAGACTGAGCGAGAAAGTTGTCCTCCGGTGTCCTGCACTCGGAAAGACCAAGGTCGAACTGACCCAACCCACCTGTCGACCAGATGTCGTCACTGCCGCGCACAGAGCTGTTGCTGCACCTTCGGGTCGGTACACCGCGTGCTGAGTCGGTCGAATAATGATGATGACTGGTGTGAGAAGGCGTGCGGTACTGTCGTGGCTGCTGCTGCTTTTCTTGTATCTCTTCGTCTTGGTCATGGAGCTGCACTTCGTCAGACTTTTTCTCCGAGAGAAACACCATAACTGAGGCTCGAGAGTCGTTCAGGGACGGATCCGGCATCCAGACCATGTCCACGGGGTCGCTTGGGAAGCTCTCGCGGTCGAACGTCACCTCCTGGTCAAAGCCATAGGAACTGCGAAGACGGATCGACGCGATTTCGTTTGCATACGTGGAGTTCTCATCGTCCGAGTCCTCGGTTTGGAACGAGGACGTGACAGTGGCTTGTGGGGTCGTGACCGAGGACTTGTGTCGCGTTCCGCGGGTGTTGCTTCTGACCCTTCCAATAGGGTCCAGAGGTACTCGCTCGCGTGGTGGTGACACGGTCCCGGCGGTGGAGGCCACTTTGTTGCTGCAGAGCTTGCAGAAACGCTCTTCCAACGGTTTTCCCGCTCGTCGGTCGAGCTGGAAGATCGGGCGGTGGGCCGAGCACGATTTACAGACATTCTGGTAAACAAAAGAAGCACGGTCACCTTCAAGTTAATGTTGATTCTGGCAAACCATTCAATATTTGAGAGAGCTGGATGGGAGTGACGTACGTGCTTGCATCCGGCACACTGACGTTGCGATTCCCAGATGCCCGGGGCTTTCTTGCAGACAGTGCACTCGTTGCTGTTTCGTGGTAAAATCGAACAAAAAGAGAAAAGAAAAGGGAAAGGCGCGTTAGTTAGACTCGTCTAACAGGAAGTGTATAGGGATTATTGGATTGGAATGCATACTCACTTGAGAGGCGGCCACTGGCGCTCGTTCGATCGCGACATGAGCTTGGAGCATTTCTTGGCCTCGGCGCACGCGACCGTATTGACCACCTTGAGCCACGAGCCGGCGACCACGTACTCTGCGAGGCGACGACCGACCGATCCGAGGTCGTGGATCTCGCCCCAGAGGAAACACTGCACGCGGTTGACACTGTGGCGACGATAGAGGTAGCATGTCGAGGTATACTCGCGCTTGATGCCTTTCACACAGCCAGTCGGCCACTCGGGACGTTCGATGGACTGCAACACGTGGAATGCGAGCTCGTTGCCGTCCGCGTCCACGGTGGTGCCCATTCTCTGAGCACATCATCACCATCAACAAAATCGACTCTCGTTAGATAAATATGGGAATGTGATTATGACAAACATAAATATATCAGCACAGCATACATACCTCGTACGTGAGCAAGTCGCGGTTCTTTGTGATCCCCCAGGGAGCTTTCACGGCGAGCCACTTGATGCCCGCAAATCGGAAAGGCGCTTCCGGGGCCCGGCGCTCGGTGACGTTGAAGACTGCGCCATCGACGACCTTGTGCTTGAGCAGCGTCGTGACGGTGCGGACGTCGGCGCTCGAGTCGCAGTAGAGGCCGTCCATCACGTCCTCCAGTGTACCAGCCATGAGACCCGTGCCCGCCATCACCGAGAGCCTTGGGTTTCCCGAATGCTCCAGGCTGCGAAAGACGCTCATCTGCTTGTGTTTGCGTACCAGAGTCCAGTCGTCGGTGTCGACGATGCCATGGAGACGCGTGTACTGGCTTAGGCAGTTGCGGAGCACGTCGCCCGCGAGATTGTCGTAGTGGAGCTTCTCCTGGCGAGAGAGCTCAATCTTTGGGATTCGTCGGCGGTCGCCAGTCATGCTTGGCTCGAGTCTCTTTTTGTAAGAGTTTGCTGTTGGGTTTGGGTGTGGATGTGACCCAGACAGAGAAAATAGAAATGAGACTCGGTGAGAGGCAGTTAGTCAGTGGGTCTTCACTTCGCTCAAGGTTCAGTTTTTCTATTCTTTCTTTCACTCAGCCAGTCAGCCGGTCGATCCTTCTCGACCAACGAGTGTCTCCTCTCCCTCGCTTTCGTCCGAATCTACGCCGGCCAGAGCATTCGGTTGGCTCCTGGGTGGCCACAGAGTTAAGGATGGTGATAGACTGCCGACCTTCGAGTTTGAGAGAGGGAGAGGTCGTCCTGACTTGGAGTTCCACTTTGCCCAGCTCGCTCTCTTTTAGTATACCTTGGTACTGTACCAGAGAGCGAGCGGTGCCGAGTGACAAAGCGAGGGAGGAGCGTGTGCCTGCATCATCTCAACAAATCTTATTCGGTCGGCGCGTCTGAACCATCATCCATCATGATCACCGCTTCCTTACTGTGGCACACCAGCCAAAGGAGACCGGAGCAGCAATTCAGTACAGTACTCACATAAAACTCCCTTGTGGTTCTACTGTGGCAAGTCAGCATGTTGAATGAGAGAGAGAGAGAAAACGGGACCGTCAACCTCCGAAGGTGTCCCCACTCGCCAACCCAAAAAGAAGAAAATCAAGGCGCTCGTGCAACACACTCTTGTCCATGACCCAAAGTCTCACGATAGTAACAGCGTGTGTACCTCTCTCGCAAACGCGCTTTTGCCGACAGGATCTGCTAATACCAGAGCTGGGTTTGCTTGTGTCCTTTGGGATCTGTGACGTCAATTGTCCTTTTCCTGCCTCTCTCCACGTAGCACTCCCGAAGGCCACCTCTCTGAACTCATCAGAGGGTGACAAAGACCAGAGTACTTATTTTGAAAAGGCTTTATGGCATTCAGTGACCTTACAAGCACTAGTATAACATATTTGAAGAGGTTTATGGAAAGATTTTCGGTGGACGACGAACAAGAGATCTGTCGCGTCTGCTCATCGAAAGGGGAGAGGGAGTGACGGTCATCACGTACAGAGCCGGGCCGACATGTTGAAGTCTACCTCTGGAGACCCCCAATCGGATTTTGCGCGCCGTCTGCCCCTTCAAATAGCGTCATCTCTCTGCGCAACGGTGTGAATGCAAACCCTCGAGCCACAAAGACGCGCGCACGCCATTGAAGTGGATTACTAGTCGGATAGGTATGGCTGCGTCCTTCTTTACAAAAGTCCACCACTGCCACCTCCCTGCTCGGCCCTCTACACTGTACAAAAGTTCACTAAATGGAAGCAGCCCTGACGTCATTTCGTGCGGTAAATCTCGAGGAGTCTGGGGACAGTACGGATGTATTTGCTTGTTGCCTCAAGTATAAGAGAAATGTTTACCTGCACATACGATGCGGGAGCGCATCGCATAGATTGATTCAATGTCATAACGTTCGATGTAGGGTAGTCACGTATTCCTGTATCATATGAACGGCTTCGATGTACAAAACACATTATTTTGCGATTACCCGTGCAGCATATCCCGTTTTCGAATCACGGTGGTCATCGGTGGACAGTTTCCACCACCCAGCCTCTCTCTTTTGGCCAGTCTACGTGCTCACGCTTAAGATATGGAACATCTACAGACATCTTGCGACCGTGATTTTCGCGTCACCTGGTACTGCGGAAGATCGCTGTACCTCTGAAGGTAGATGAGTCCAACACACAAAATTCCGCATGCTCCTGAATTACCTCGTTGCGTCCTAAAGTATACATGAGTGAGGACTTCGCAAAGGTGCTTACGCCTGATAGTTGATCGCTCCTCCTCGAATTGCGCTCACTCTCAGTGCGCAAATTGGGCATTCTTTCCATGTTTTCTACTCCGTGGGAAATCAAAATTTGAGTGGTGAAAATGTACTTGACAAACTGCGATGTGGCGCACATCCTTTGAGCTGCCGGCAGAAGATCCCAGCGCTTACCTTGCTGCGAGTTTATAATCCTATGGTATCGCGTCGTGTTGTGCTGGCTCCAGTGGGAGACCAGGCAAGCACGCCCCTCGTGTCTTTCTATATTTACCAACTCCCAAAAGCGAATCCTCAGCACGCGCAATATTCTTTCGAGTATTTGTTTCATCATCGAGGGAAGATGGGAAGCTCACAAGGATGTCGAGCGTGGCCCATCTGATAAAGAGAATTGGAGACTTTGGTACTTTTTATACAACACCGAAACCCATCTGGTTCTTCCTGTCCAGTCGTGCATCACTCCACTTCAACTGTGTCAAGCGCGACTGAGCGCACACATGGGAATTTCCAGTAGGTACTGTGAGCACACATTTCTGTCCAGTTCACCACAGAGCAAGCGGATGCAAATGTGTTAATGATCACGTGCCCAGCGCGTGCCTAATGTTCCTGTAATGGTTGCGTCGGGGTCTGACCAAGCGTGATTGCGCTTGTCGCGTTGCCAACCCATTCACAGTTACGGACGCGCGCGCCTCGAACCCAATGAATTGCGGCGACAGCCCCAGTTTGTTGTCGAGCAGTGCTACACTGGCGCCTCTCAGCTGGCCCGATCCGGACGGAAAAGGAAACAAACAAACGGAGATCGCGTGATGCACACGAAGCAATCTTATTCGATTTTTATAGTACGCATGACAACCCAGAGGTTGTCAGGGGCTTTCGCTACATAACGAAACCCAGATTGGCAGGCTCTTGCTCTGACGTACGGTAATAGGCAGTCATCCTGACTAGCCTGGGAAAAGAAGATGAAGAAGAAACAGATTGCTATTCATTCAGTGCTGACGTGGTTTCGCCCGTCCTGCCGAGCAGCGGGAAGCCATCCATGCAGCACTGACGTGGCTGCGCCCGTCCTTTGGCGTACTACGTGGACGCCAGCTGAGAATGTATGGACCAACGGAAGCGCGTGAGATTTTTCTGTAAAGTTTACACCGTTCGTGCTCAGCTTTTCGGGTAACGAAATTTGTTGCGCTTGCGGCCAATGTCCGCAAATGACGTGGCGTGATCTGTGAGTACATACAACGAGCAAACAGCACCAGTTGAGAGCAAGTAGAAGCACTACTAGCGTCGTAGATGCTAACAACTGCGGCACGCTAATCTTCCAGTTTGGCACAAAAAAATTGCTGGACATCCATTACAATTGTTTAAAATTACGTTCCGCCAATATGTCACTTGTTGGCAGAATACACACCAACACTCGTATCATCCTAATCGAACAAGCCGGACTCAATGCGCTGCTGCCATCGCGTCGCTGGAGACTTTTGCTGACTTGGCCGTTCGCATCTGGAGCTGTGGCGCTCGCGCCGTTTGTTCGTCGTCAGCTTCTTCTCAGACTCTGGGGCGTTGGACTCGCCGCTGATGACGCCGAGGTCAAAGTTGCTCAGCTTGGAGGTCGTCCACGGCTCCTCTTCTTGTGTCATGACGGAGGCGACACTGCCCACGTCGAAGGATCCGGGCAGCTCTTCTTCGTTGTGGGCGGTGTCTTTCAGGTAGAACTTCACCGACTTGGATAGCTTGCGGTCTGTTAGCGAGTCGACAGACCTGGACTTTGGTCGAGTGAACTCTTCTCGCGAGCTGCCTCGGTGAGGCTCGGAAAGGTAGTGATCCCGCTCGCTTTGAGCAGGTGTGACTGTGGCAGTGACTGCTTTGTTGACGCAGAGCTTGCAGAAGCGCTCTTCAAGGGGTTTTCCCGTTCGCATATCGATCTGAAACGTCTTTCGGAGACACGAGCAGGTCTTGCACATGCTCTGCGTGCACCCGGCGCACTGGCGCGCGTTCTCAAAGATGCCGGGACATTTGTAGCAGATGTGGCAGGCGCCCCTACTCGGATATAGGCGTCGTTGACCGATGCTTCGCTCCATCATCTTGGAGCATTTCTTGGCTTCCGCGCAGTCTACGCTGTAGACAACGTTGAGCCACGTGCCAGCGATGACATAGTCTGCGACCCGGTGGGAGACCGAGCCAGTGTCGTAGAACTCGCCCCAGAGGAAGACCTCGACCCGTTTATCTGGGAGCCGTTGATAGAGGTAACAGGTCGATGTCATAGCGCGCTTGATGCCCTTGAGCGAGTTTGCAGGCCACTCGGGGCGTTCAATTGACTGGAGCACGTGGAATGCGAACTCTTTGCCGCTCTTGTCTGTGATCGTTCCCATACGCTGTATACCATGAAATACAATAGAAGAATTTTCAGATCAGTCGCTGATTCGTCATAGACAAATGTCAGCATCGAGCAAAGCTGATTGCTGGTGCCTACCTCGTAGGTGAGCAAGTCACGGTGCTTAGTCAGTCCCCAGGAAGCCTTGGCAGTGACCCACTTGACTCCAGCGAAGCGGAATGGAGCTTCCTTACTGCGACGTTCGCTCACATTGAGCACAGCGCCGTTCACCAGCTTATAGTGGAGCAGCGTCTTCGCGGCACGGAGGTCCGCTGTGTTGTCACAGTAGAGACCGTCCATGACGTCCTCGAGCGAGCCTTGGATGAGTCCTGTGCCAGCCATGAAGGTGACCGTCGGGTCCGCGCCGCCGTAGATGCTCCGGTAGACGCTCATCTGCCGGCGCTTGCGGACGAGACTCCAGTCGTCTGTGTCGATGATGCCGTTGAACTGGGAGTACTGCACGAGCGTCTTGTCCAGCAGCTGGGACGCGAGGTTGTCGTAGGCGAACTGCTCCGCCTGGGTCACTTGGATCTGCGGGTGATAGTCGCGGGTGGTTGCTGGCGACATTGTCATCGTGGCTTTCGGACTCTTATGATAGCTTGTGGGTGTTTGCTTGAGATTGCAAATTGGGAAATGGGGTGGAGAAAAGCCCAACCCGCTCACGTCTTAGTCAGCCCCCCACCTGGGTGGCTCACAACGATAGCAACAAGTAGGGAGTTCTTTTTCGTCACCACCATCTGGTCGTGCGTGTACATGAGGAAAACTTTCTATAAAGTGCCCTCAGCCCCACGTTCTGATACACAAGCGAGCACCTTTGTGGCGAGTCGTCTCCTATTTTCCTGCAGTATCAATCAGTAGGCGACGCAAGCGCACTGGCCCCACGGTAACGTAACTCGAGTGGCGGCTGCTCCGTCTCCTTCTCCCCACCCCCAGCCTCCATACCATAAACTTTTGTTATGAGACTGCGTAAAGAGGCGAGTATTCGAAGCTCGTCTAGGGATGGCTGCACACCTTTCACTGACTCCAAGTCCCACTCAAAAACAGGTCAGGACTTGCCTCATCACCATCATCAAGCCACAACTGAGCTCATCAAGATTTGCACCAGGGCAGAAAAGGCAGATCGGCAAGGCCAGGCTCAGATCTCGATGCTCGGAACGGATCGAATTTTATTTACGTAGTTATGGATATTGCTTGCGGGTTTGATTATTCAGCTATGGTTGGAAACGTTGCATGTTCCATATTTAGCGTTGGGGAGAGCTTTCACCCTTGATAATGCGTCCAAGAACCTCACGCATTATCAAGGGTGCAGCTTCAAAATCTGAGTCATCCGTCCAGTCAGTGCAGTGTTCATGCCAGGTTGTTGGACTCCGATGCATCACAGTTTCGACCAATCAGAGTCGACGCTGAGTGCTTGCCGGAGGCACGCCGAAGTCACCTTGCATGCAATCCTTCGATCATGTTGGGTCAGTCTCTTTCGAGAATGAGGTCAGGCTAGCGGCGCGCATTAGGCACTCTGAGCGCCATCACTTTGGGAGTGTGCTGGTTGGTGGCCGACCGGTAGAGGTGCACCCCAGCGTCGGTATCTGCTGGCTGCGCTGATGCAAACGTGGACTGAATCCTCGTATCACAAAAGACGAATAGCGCAAGGTCAGCACCGGCTTTTGACTCAGCAATGGATGACCGACCAATTCTCTAGGTTGCAGGTGCTCCCGCTCTGAATTGAGACGAACAAGTTAACTTGGCTTCATCTCTCTCTCTTTGAGTTATCAACAAAAAAGCTTCGCGATTTTGAAGCTTTCCGCGCAAGGATTAGAGGAAAGCTGGGGGTTTTGGCTCACGGGAAAGTTCTGTCGAGCGTTGGACACCCCGTGCAAGCGAACCAATCAACAGCGCGCGAGAGATCAGTGGTCGCGGGCACTTGCACGAGCTCAATGACTGCAGACGCTGGTACTCAGCGCACTAGTTAGACATTTTAGTTCACTCATTTCGCAATTTGACAAGCTCAAAGTAAGAGTTTAACCCTCCACGCCACACCCTGGAAGCGGAAGCGCTGTTATCAATCAACATGATCCAGTGCTGGCTATTACCAGACTTCCCCAAGTGTGCGAGAAATAGGAAAATTCTTCAATACAAATGGGTTCCCACTGCGTGACGTTGTCTAGGCAAGAGCACGAGTGAGGGAACGGGTAAAAGGCTTTGAGAATGTGACCAGACGGATCGCAACTGGTGCTCAATCCTTGGCGATTGGCATCGCCTCAGTGAACGCGACTCCCTATATGTAGTAGTGCCTTCAACGCCAGACACAGATACACGGGTGTTAGGACACACGTATTGCTCTATCCTTTGCGAGTCCTGCCTAAGAGAGAAATAGTATTGGACGCTCGTTTGAAGATGCGTATTACACCAGGTGCAATGACAAAGTTGGATCTTATTAGACTAAGGGTTCTGGCCAATTGTGTTCCAGAGGAGTATTCTGGTCCGCAAAGAATGGGTTGCGTTGCCAGTCAGTTCTAGGTTTGAAGAGCTTGGGTGAGAGGAGGGAAGGCAGAGCGTTAAGTGCTTGGCCAGCTATTGTAGGAACAACTCCACTCTCTTCACCTTTTCAATCGGAAAATATATATATATAATGCTTCAGTTTGAGAAAAGCTTAGGTGATGACAGCAAAATAACAATCACTGCCACCTGGCTCATCTGAAGATTCAGAGTTTTGAGGATGTGCTGTGCGTCACACGGGAGCTGCTGCAGAATCTTGGTCGGATATGGACCCATTTCCAGACTCATTATGTTGAAGTTGCGTCGATCACTTCGCAAGATTCAAACACGCAAAGCAGGGTACATCTGTGCCTATGTGGCACGAATCTCTCGCATGAGGTCAGGTATATGCAGACTCGGCTCTTCTTCGCGCGTGATAAATGCACGCAGTCGAGATTCCGATGGATACTTTCTATCACACAAGCAAGCAAGCAGCCCACACAACTGATTACTTTGTTCAGTCATGACTTTCACGTATGAAGACCTCCACCCATGGGTACACCTCCGGAATTTGCTCTCTTTGCTTTCTGTGTGTGGCATTTGAGGCGAGGGCCACACTCATGCGACGCTTGTTCCATTCTGCGCATCGCTTGAAACTCGGGCGGGATGCCTGAGATTCGCACTCCGAACACACCGCCAGCATCACTTGAAAATTCTCCGTGTCTTGCTACAAAGAAGCGAGCGAGTATCTGGTGCCAAACAACTTACCACTAAAAAAATAACACGACACTGGATGGCAGTGCTCGAGGTCAGGGCTCCTCTTTTGCCCCCCCCCCCTTTTTTTTTCAGCTAGAGCAACCTCCGTCACTTTCTGGTCGGCTATGTAAGGGTCAACCCCGCCCCCGTACCTCGCGTTTTTCTGTTGGAAGACACGCACCATAACAGGGGATCAGTGATCAAATGTTTGGTGTTAGGTTGCGTTGCGTTAGCATTATTCCACGGACATTCGGATCATCTGGCAACGACGACTTCGTCGATGATAATGTACAGTGAGTCACCATACTCACCCTGCGCGCCAGCAACTCAGTGCCGATATGCAAACCACAGGTGCTCTCATTTTTCGCTTGGCGAAGTGTTCTCGGTCGTAGAGAGCTAGCAATTGCAGTTGCTACGTTCGATAAAATTTCAGATGAGAAACCGAGAGCACCTTTGTCGTGAACGTCCAATAAATCCAGTCGAGGGAGCAGTGGCTCATTCAGCTATAGACAAACGAAGGATCACTTACGCAACCCTCCTTCCGGGTCTGAACAGAGAAGCCACGCTAGCGAGGGAAGGTGTCATAGCGTTAGCAGCTGAGAGAGAGTTTCACCCCTGCAGAAATTCCTGTTCTCGATGAGAGGTACAGTAGCGATTGCGCAGTTGTGATTGACGAGTTATGACGAGTTTCGCATACGCGAGGGGCTGAGCTTTCCTAGTCTAACGTGACTCTTACGCATTGCCGACCAGTCAGTCAGTTTGTTTCCATGGACCACGAGTGCGCTTCCTCTTCATAGGGAGAAAGGAGAACGCATGAGAACGCCCTCAGAAAGTGACTGGCTCCTTGCTCTTTAGGTCTCAAATGATTTCGTCACAATGGTAACCTGTGGATGCTTCAGTCGAAATGCGCAGGAGACCCATCACCATGGTCATCACTGCAAGTTGTGTACAATGCTGACAGCCCATCTAAAGGCTCAGACTTCACGACACGCCTCGCGTCACGCGAGTAGCACCCACTTGAGCTGCGCTGGTTGGAGTGGTTTTGGCATTTTGGAGAAGTAGATACAGACCACACCAGGTCATGTGCAATCGCACAGAGGCGTTGTTGTACAGTAGTTGGAGCCTGACAGGTCGTGAGAGCTTTCCGGAGGTACCTCCCACGAGGTGTGAAGCAAGAGTCATCATTTATTTATTCATGCATCTAGAACTGGTGACTCACTCAAAAAAGAATCCGTCGGATGTCTCTTGCACCACGCAATGAGCACACGCAGCTTCAAGCATCGATTGCGGAGAAATAACACTTCAGGGGTCTCGGAGAAAACCTCCTCGGACTCCCCACTTGATCACTTGATCTGCGGGTCGATGACGCGCGGTTGGTTGGCGCTGCCATAGTGCAATTTGTCTTCTCCGTGCCTGAGACTTCTCAGGAGTTTGAGTTGGGGGTGGTCAACTGTTAGCTCCTTGGTAGCGTACGTTGAGGTTCAAGTAGAGGATAAGTTGAACGATAACTCACATGGAAACATCACTTCTCAGGCGAAATATTAAGAAACGCGATGACTTCTCATTCTCATCTCAACTTCCGATCGAATTGACGGTGTTATCATTCGGAACCGAGAGGAGAGGTGTTGAGTTTGCCTAAAAGGCATTCATGGAAAAAAGAACATTGATGGATGGTTCACAGCGACTTCCCATCCAGGTCACGGGCGATACGCAGGTGCTCTCATTATGAGCCGACGAAGAAGTGATGCTGCTTGTTACGAGAGCAGAAGTGAGTTAGCAGCTATTAGGAGAGCTCTAAACGATGCTGTGACTTTTCACTAAATAACACCAGACAGAGTCTTTTGACTCGTAAAATGCGCAGTAGATACCATGGATTCGTGGTTGCTGCTTCGCCAGACTAATTTAGGAGACAAGCACCTGCAACAAGGCAGATAGTTTGCCTTCCCAGCACCACGCGAGAACGATCAGCCATACAGTGCACGCCAAAATATTAGGGACACCTCCAAAACTTTCAAAAAATTGAATTTCGCGCAAAAATGAGTTTTCGGACGAGCTTTTTCAGAGCTTATAGAGCCATTTGCGAACGTTCTTGTGGTGGTTCTTTGCTCCCTTTGAAAAGTGAGGCACCGTACGGCGACAGGGACGTCAGCCATCGATCTCCGCTCTTTGCTTGATCAGTTTTACATTTGCTCGCATCTGCGCACCTGTCCAGGAGTTGCAACTCATGCGAACAGAGAACATGACGAAGCCATCTCCACAGCTCAAGCGAACGCGCTTGGGGAACATGAAGGACTCACCGTCGAAACCGACCTATCGCAGCGTCAAGTCGAAAATCTGGAAGGCGGTGATGAGCGTGATTCGAGGCAAGGGTCGCCCCGCGTATTTTCAAAGGGTCTCAGTGGGGCTTCGTCGGTTTCCACACACACAGTTTGTTAAGCAATGGGATTCGAGGGCTTGTTTTTGTTATGTCTACAGGGTATCGCTCTTGTTTCGTTCACTTCACTACTGGATGCACGTTCATCATGAGTTCGCCCTTGATCGGATGGGTCAGCGAGAAGTCGTACGTAATCTCCTGGCCGGGGGCGAGCTCCAAGTGGAACTTGCTCAACACCATCGAAGCCACGATCTTCATCTCGATCATCGCGAGGTTCATGCCCAGGCACATGCGTGGTCCTGCGTGGAACGCAGGGAACTTGTACGCCGAGACCTGGATGAGCTTGCCGCTCTCTGAGTCGACCCACCGCTCAGGCCTGAACTCCCCTGCGTCTTGGCCCCAGACATTGGTCATGCGACCGAGCAGGTACGTCGAAAGAGAGATACTTTCGCCTTTCCGGACAAAAGTGCCGTCACACAACGTGATATCCCGGTTCGCGAATTTGCTGTTCCGCGGCACCGACGGGTGAAGACGCAACGTTTCACGGAGAGCTCCTTCCAGGTACACGAGGTCGCTAGTTTGCTCCATCGACGGGGCCGTCGCCTTACCATGGTAGAGCGCCGGGATTTTCCTGGTTAGCTCGTCACGAATCTTCTTCTCGACGGCAGGATTTTGGCTCAGCATGAAGAAGAACCAGCTGAGCGCTTGCGCCGTGGTGTCTCTTCCTGCGATCAGGAAGTTCACCACGATATCACGCAGGAGCGCGGGGTCGAACGTACCACCTTGAGTCGAGCCATTGGAGTTGTCAGCGCTCACGTTGTCAAGGAAGAGCGAAACGATGTCCTTCTTACCAGACTGGGGCTGCAAATCTCGGTTCTCGAGCGCTCGCGCGATGATCCCAAACACAGTGTCATTGATTGTTCGGATGTGCTGTTTCATTTCTCGTTCAACGCCAATTCCAAGAGCGCGTTGGGTCTTCCAGAACCACCACGGTCGCATAAATCGCAGCATCAGAATGCGCTGAGCACCGTCAAAAGAGGCCTGGAACGGGTGCTCTTCAGTCGAGCCAAGCGACCCTAGTTCAACCCCGAACCCGATTTCCGCGAACGTCTCCATCGTGAAGCAGTTCAGGAGCTTGAACACGTCGGTCGGCTGAGCGGACGTTGCCAAGCGATCAAAGATGCCCGTGAGCACTAGCGCGTGCTTCTGGATGGTCTCGGTCATCGATTCACGTAGCGATCGCAGCGAGAACAGGTTACTCGCGGTCTTCCGCTGGTGGATCCACTGCACGCCATCGACACCAAAGATCCCGGCACCGAGCAGGTCACGAAAAATATCGTTCACGCGCGGTCCTTTGTCGAACACCTCGAAGTTGGTTTTGAGCACGTCTTCAAAGAGCTCGGGGGAAGCGATTGTCAGCGTGTCCGGATTACCGATGATGCGAGTCCAGAAAGCCTTGCCTTCAACGAACTCGCACTGCTCGACAAGCCAGTCGAGCCAGCGGTGACTAAGAGTCACAGCTTGGAACGTGTTGTAGACGAACGGGAGCGTTCCCTTCGGGCGAAGGCGATGCTGGGAGTTCTTCGGATGCGTAAGGCGCTCAAACGTCCACTGGCCAACGAGAGTTGCGCCGAGGACCAACAGGAGACCGACACCTGCTTGCTGCCAGTAGCTGTGAAACTCAAGAAGAGACCACATTGCGCTGGATTCCTTGAGGATGGAGCTGGGAACTTGATTGCGACGTGAGAACGTTGGCGGCTGCAGTGCTGCAGATTACTCAATGAGCTCTGGTGTTCGTGTGCTTTTGTGTTCTACGGGCGACCGCTCTACGCACCTATAGCTGCGAAGCTGGCTGGCTCGGTTGGAGAGAGAGAGAGAGAGAGAAAGTTGGCGGTCTCGGCTCCATCCAATCGTCTGAGGAATGTCAATGGAATCAATGCCAAAACTCTTCAATTTGCGTAGAATTGTGGTAACGTTCAATTTTCTTCTAATCAATATCTTTGCAAAGCAATAGAGTGATGATTAGAAATAAATGAGAATATCAATATCAAGAAGGTAAAATATGCGCTTGCATTGAAGTTGAAGTCATCCTTCGATGTCAGCATTCGGTCGCACAATCTCGCACCAGGATTATGGGGCATGCACCACACTTTTATTTTGTTTTGTTGGCTGATCCCCATGTGTTAGACGATTGATAGCATAGCGTCGATTCCACAGCGCAGTGCATAGCGCAAACCTCCAGTAGCATTGCGGCAGAGGTTGATAGGGGCAATACAGCAACGACGCCAACCCGAAGAGTCTCAAATCTCATCAATGAATGTGAGGAAGTTCGTGAGGCAAGAAAAAAAGACTAGTCGAGAAGTCGGTGGCAAATCTCCGAAGAGGCTTTTAGTTCATGATGCGATGCAATGCATCCTGACAGCACAACCTGATACCTCATTTCGTTTTGTTTTATTTAAACTGCGCAGAAAATTGTCGCTATTCTCTCAACACACTGGGACATCTCGAGCCAGGTGTGTACCGGTCCCGAACGTAATGCGGCCTCCCATGGACTTCAGCGTGAGCTTTACCTGCGTGTTAGTGCCCCAACATGTATCAACAGCTGTAAAATCAGCGAGGGCTTCTTAGGCTTCGTTGCTGCTTCATTTGCTGGTCCATCACTCTGTGTCAACTATTGGATTTCCTCCTGAATTCGTAAAGCATTCTGAGGGTGAGCTGTTCAGTATCGTAAATGCATCCATTGCGTGTATTCAACAGGTACACTGGTAGCCGACAGATAGACCCTGTCGGACAGTCTGAAAGAGGTATCTGTGGCAAGTATCAGCTATTGTCGCTTCCGTTTCACCGAGTTCGCGGTGCTTCTGGCCTGATGGAAACTCAGTCCCACTGTCAAACATTGCTGTTTTGAACCCTCCTGTCATAACTAATTCATATTGCTGAACACCTCTTCTTCTAGGGTCGGAAGTATTAACACATCCTGTTTAGTGTAATATCTTAGTCAGCGCAATAAATATTCTAACATCACTTCGCGTCCCACTTGACGCATTTGTAACTGAACCTCCCACCGAGACTCTCTGTACACAGACACACAATCTCTCTCTTGCATCTCGGTCGCTGAGTGGACGGACACGTCGTTTTGAGTCTCTCTTTGGCTGGCCCACTATGGGCTCTGTACCACCGCCATCGTCGTCGTTCTCCTCATCCTCTGTCTCTGAGTCGACGTCCGTGGAGACCACGGTGGCCGCGCACCAGCAGGGCCGCGTGTCTCGTTCCTCGCTGCCGCCCGTCTCGTCCATCAAGTGGTTCCCAAAGATCAAACTGACAGCAGAGGAGCAGGCGCATTACGACCGCATTATGGGACGACAGCTCTACCGTGCAGTGCAGGAGTACGCCAGCTATGGCAGTAGCACTGCCAAGACAGTCGATCGCAGTCTTTGGACCCCTGTGCGCAAGAACTCGGACATGACCATTTACCGCAACCTAAAGGGCACGGGCGATCCGCGCGTGTCGCTCCCACTCGGTCTCGGCAAGATTGAAGGATCCCTCGAGGACGTCATGGACGGACTCCACAGCGCGACGTCGATGGAGCTATGCACTACCATGAGGGTCCTGACCTCCAGGTTTATCGATGGTGCTATATTTCACATGAGCGAGAGGCGCACGCCGGACGACCCGTTCAGCTCAGCAGGTATCAAGTGATTCGCCGTGAAAACCCCTGGAGGCGCGCTGGCGATCGATCGAGACCTTCTGATCTACGAGCGGCAGGGCACGACCTTTGACGCCGAGGGCAACGAGGGCGCATACCACCTTATGCAGTCTGTGAACCGCCCCGAGTGGCCTGCGCATACGTTCAAGAACCTCGTGCGCTCGCACATCTCACTCTGCTACCTGTACACACGCAGCAAGAGCAAAGTGAAGACGTTTTACTGGGGCGAATATTATGGTAGTGGCAGTACACCGTAGCTCGTTCTGAACTACTCTGCAGCGGGCAGTGGCTCAAAATCAAGTACACGATCAAAGTCGCAGAGGCAAAAAAGCTCTCGCAACTGAGGGAAGCAGCGACCTCCAGAGCCAGCGACCGCTCGATCGCGATTTCCGACATGTGCGTTTGTTGTTGTGCATGTGGTTTGCTATACCGACCGACTGATGATTGATTGAGTGCTCTGAATGTATGATTGGATCAGAAACAACTGCTACATTTGCCAAGAGCGTCGAAGCTTCTTTAGCTCGCAGGAACTGTGCGGTGGCTGCCAACAGGTACTTACAAGACATAGGATATGTGAATTTGGTAGTAAAAACAATAGGCTACGGTCGTGTGCATACACTGGCTCGAGACCGAATTCCTTGCGTTTCGGTTTGTTTCTAGAATATGTGTCGAGCGTGTTCAGAGGACAAGAAACTATACGAATTGGGCGCAAAAGGTAACCCCGTCGAAGATCGATTCTGCAAGAGGTGTCTCATTCAAGTCATAAAGCAGCGCAGCTCCAAGATCAGCTGGAATGGAGCAGACTCAGCCCAGCAGAAACAGTCCCCTGCATACTTTGACGTGGCATCCCAGAGCACAACCAGCGGGAGGTCTATGCTCGCGTCGATGACCAGCGCCGCGTCGCAGCTCACGAACGGCAGTATCGTGATCGACACGTCGTACATAGACGAATTGCTGGAGCTGTTGGACCAGGAGAGCAGTGGTCTTGAGGACGCAGATTGGACGAACTACGAGAAGCGGAAAAAGTCGTAGCTGAGCGTCTGGGCAGCAGCTCTTCTTCGTGCACTAGAGTAGTTGCTGTTGGAGCTATTTGGCGAAGTGGAAGTAGAGAGTTAGATTAAGCTAGAGGCAACTGTCTTGTTCTTTGTACTTCAAAGTAGGAGTGAGCGGATGGCAGGCTCGGTTGGCGACCTTTCTAAAGTGCGAGTTCTCACAGAATACTGACAATCAGTAGTCCGGCCAGACAGAAATTATAATTTGGGTTGCCTTCAAACTTTGACTTTTCCAAGTTTACGCCCCGTCTTTCGATGTTGACTTCGCGAAAGCAACCTACTTTGAAAATCTCAAATCCGAAATACATGAACATGTAGAATCGAATAGTTTCCATGTGGAGATCGTTTTTCAGTATTTACAATTTGCAAACTGTTGGGGTCGATTTGCCACCAGTCATCAAAATTTCGTCAGTCTGCGTACAGATCTGCCAGGAATTTTTCTTTGCTGTACATGGTGTTGCTCAGCGTTTCGATGTGAGAATGTCTCCGTCGTTCGTAGCTTTCCCAGTCTGAGTCTTCGAGTCCGCTGCTCCCCTGGTTGACCGCCTGCAGGACTCCATCAAGGTACGAGGTGTCGATCGCGCTGCCAGTCGTGGGCAGCGTCGACATTCTCGAGGCCGTTTCAGCATCCTTATCGAGTCTTGGGTTGGAAAGATGGAAAGCGAAGTTAAAGAATGCTGGCGGCTGATGGGCCACGTCCACTCCGTCCCAAGTGATCCTGGAGCCGCGTTGCTTGGCGACGTCCGCGAGGCACTTCTTGCAGAACCGGTCTTTCAGCGGACGACCTGTCCTGTCTAATTGGAAGAGCTTCTTCTCCTCCGAGCAGGACCTGCACACGTTCTATTAACATATGAGAAGAATTGATACGTTAGGCATAGTTGTAGAGATATACATGGATTCAACGGATATTTCGTACCTGCTGACAGCCTCCACAGAGCTGCTGAGCGCTGAACATGCTTCGGTGGTCTTCACAAATATGGCACATATTTCTAATAGAACAATAAAAACAAAAATGAATCATTGTCAGTCTCAGGGTACACCAAAATATAAAAACAACAAGCAACAGAACAAACTTGCACATACATATCGGATATCGTGATGGACATCTGGCTGCTTCTCGAATTCGCATTCTCTCGCAGCTGGCTGAGCTTACGCGCCTCCGAGCATTTCACGGCGTTCACGACCGAAAGCCACTTGCCAGCAATCGCATAGTCGGAGATCATCTGCGGAAACCGCCCACTGTCGTAGAACTCGCCCCAGAAGAACGTCTCAACCCGGTTGCCCTTGCGTTTGTACAGGTAGCAGATCGACGAATGCGACCGGATGAGGTTCTTGAACGCGTTTGCGGGCCACTCGGGACGATCGAGCGACTGCATGAGATGATAGGCGACCTCGTTGCCCTGCGCGTCGAATGTGACCCCCTGGCGCTCGTAGTAGAGTAGGTCACGGTCGTACGAGACCGCTCCTCCGGGGGTCTTGGACGCGAACCACTTAACGCCGGCAAAGTTGAACGGGCGCTCGGCCGTGCGCTTCTCGCTCACGTTCAGTGTCGTGCCGACGATGAACTTGGACTTGAGGAACGTCATGACGCTGCGTAGCTCCTCGGTTGTGTCACTGTACACGCCGTCCATGACGTCCTCTAGCGACCCGTCGATCTTGCCGATGCCCAGCATGAGCGACACGCGCGGACTGCTCGGCGCCTTGAGGCTCTTGTAGATCGTCATGTTCTGATTGCTGCGCACGAGCGCCCAGGCGTTAAGGTCGATTGCATTCGCACTCGTCCCTCCATGGGAGGAATTTGCGTTGTAGCTCGTGTACTCCTGCACTGTGCGGTAGAGTAGTCTTCCCACGACGCGGTCGTAGTGCGCCTGCTCCTCACGCGTCAGCTCAATAGTCGGGAACTGCTTGATGGACGTTGCAAGGGGCTGCGAGCGCGCGCGACGCAGGTGCAGCTGAGTGTACGCAGCGGCCGTCGCCTCCACGGACGTGGGCTCGAAGGCGACAGACGACGACCTGGTGGAGCTCATGAGAGAGAGAGCGATGGAGCTGATGGATCTAATGACGGGAATGACGAAATGCTGTGTGTGGTTGCTGATAAATATGGTTTGGAGGGGCACTCGCGCCTGTCGGAAGTAAGATGTGGGAACGGGAAAAGATTGAAGTGAATGACCAGCGAGCGGTCAGACCAGACAGACAGACGGATACAGCCTGTGTGGAAGATCGATTGATGTGCGGATCTGGCTGACTAGTTCTGATTTGGACTGGTTTCTAAAAAATATCATTCACAAGAAGAATACTCCGTAAATAAAGCTATTTACGGGAGTTGCTTGACGAATTCGAGTTGGATCAAAAAAATCTCTACTGTCGAGGCTGTGAGTTACTGTAGATACATACCCACAGTGCGTTTCTTGTGGCTTTTCGATCAAACACGGCGAGTTTGCAATTGCTTTTGTTTACCTGAAGGAGTGTCCACCTGCGACGCGGGGTTCTGGTGCATTCACATGGACAATGCTGAGGCTCGGCATTGATGACTGCGGCGAGTGAGAGAAAGGCTTTGGTCGTCATTGGTGCTGTTAAGTCATTTAGTTCGTTTATATCCGTGTACTATAAACAAATATTTGTCTTGAATGTGCTTGTTACATACTTCTTCGCTTACATACGCAAATTTTACCATCACTCCAAGTTGACTCTTTCAATTATTTACGGATGATTGTACTTATGGTTAGTCCAACATTGCATGTCGGTACTGTACAGAAAAACACAGATAATTTTTTTTGATTTGCACGATATTTTTGAAGATACGTTTCGAGTTGACTTTTGCTACACAATGAAAGCAGTGCTGTTTGTTTCTCAAACTCCAGAGTTTGCGCGAGTCGATCATTTTTGAGATACAGTATTTTCTCTTGCACAATTTTGAGTATGCTGTAGTCAGAGGTCGGAGTTACGCTGAGTGAGCCAACGCTCATATTTTCCTGTCGTCTTATCGTTTGGAAAAACACAGCAATGGGTACAGTACACAACCATCGCGAACGAGTAATCTATGGCATTTTCGCACAGATCTTATTTCGCAAGAATCCAAGCCGAAATTGGCAGATGCATATATGTACGAATTCAGTTCGGGACTGCGAGGCATTTTTTTTCGCCTTTTTTTCGTGCTTCGAAACAGACACATACCTAGACCGTTGGTGGTTGTTTACGTTTGGTTCGACCTTTATATGTCAGCAGACGTACTCTCACTCTTCGTGCCACTCCAGTGACTTCGTGGAGCCCTCGCGATCGCATGAACGGGCGTTGCACTCATTCACTCGTGGAGAATGAACAGGAACTTCTCTCTTTGGTTCACATTGACAGTTGATGAAAGGACCGATCAGTTGTTGAGCTTTGTGTCTCAAAATCGAAAATCGAATCGACTGCCTGCTTGTTTCCGGCCAAGCAATCCGACTTTGGTTGGTTTCTGAGTTTTATATACACGCTAGTACTCCGACGTTCACCTTCGTCTTCGAACCTACAAGTGAGCTGGAGATTGTAGCAGATCCATATCAAAGCTCAATCGTTTTCTTTATAATCGCCATTTCAACTTAAAGATTGTTCACAATATCCTTTGCGAACGTCGAGAACAGAGACTCTCCGTGTAAGCCAAAATCAACTTAACTCGAGTGAGGTTCCGTTTCCTTAGCAATGTTATCTTCGGTTTGCAAGACATCAAATCAAACCAACAAATATACCTCGGAAATCGCGCTTGACAACTTCAACGCACTGCAGTCAGCTTGAATATTTCAAATCTCACTTCTCGAACTCCATCCTGTCGAACAGGTCCGAGAGAAATTGCTCATTCGAGAACGAGCTGCTCCGGCTCAGGCGCTCTGCGTACGACCGTTTCCGCTTCTTGTAATGTTCCCACTCGGCGTCTTCGAGTTCGCTGCTCTCCTTGTCGAGTTGCTCCTGCGACTCCTCCATGTACGAAGTGTCGATCACACTACCGTCATTTGTGAGCAGCGACATGGTGCTCGAGATCGAGTCCAGCATCGACATCCCAGTACTCGACATCTGAAACGCCAGGTCGAAGAACACCGGTGGCTGCTCGGCGTTCCTGCCGTCCCAGCTGATCCTGGAGCCGCGCTGCTTTGCGACTTGCACGAGGCACTTCACGCAAAACCGGTCCTTCACTGGCCGACCTCTTGCGTCTAATTCGAATACCTTCTTGTCTTCAGAACAGGATCTGCACACGTTCTATGGAGTACATACAAACACATAGGCAAATGGAAAGAGTCCCCGTTATGTGTCATTGCCAGATCCACGCCTCGAGTATCACAGTAAATACATCGGTACCTGTTGACAGCCAGCGCAGAGCTGCTGGGTGCTGAACATGCTTCGCCTCTCAGCGCAAATATTGCAATGATTTCTGCGAGCATGAGCACAAAAATGTCAGGTTCACCAACCACCACCGATCATCACCCATTCGTTCAGCGTTGCCATCCCTCCCAAACTAGCGCACTTACATGTCATCGATCGTGATGGAGCAGGTGCTCGCTCGGGATCTTGCCGCCTGCCTCAGCTGAAAGAGCTTCTTCGCCTCCGAAACTTTGAGCGCGTTCTTGACTGCGAGCCACTTTCCCGCCACCGTGTAGTTGAGAACGAGCTGCGGGGTACTACCGCTGCCATAGAACTCGCCCCAGAAGAATGTCTTGACCTTGTTCTTGCTGCGCTTGTACAGATAACAGATCGACACGTGGGAGCGCACGAGGTTCTTGAACGCGTTCGCGGGCCACTCGGGGCGGTCCACAGACTGCATCAAGTGGTACGCGACCTCGTTACCCTCGGCGTCGAACGTCATCCCATGCCGCGTGTAGTAGAGCAAGTCCCGGTTGCTCGACACGGAACCACCGGGGGTCCGCATCGCGAACCACTTGATCGCTGCGAGATTGAACGGGTCGTCCGGTGTGTGCTTCTCGCTCACGTGGAGCACGGCCCCTGCGATGAACCTGGACGTGAGCAGCCCCACCTCTGTGTTGTAATCCACCGACGAGTCGCTGTAGAGTCCGTCCATGACGTCCTCGAGCGAGCCCTCAATCTTGCCGAGACCGAGCAGGAGCGACACGCGCGGGTTGCCTGGGCCTTTGACGCTCTTGAAAACGTTCATGTCGCGGTCCTTGCGCACCTGGGTCCAGAGGCTGCGGTCGATTTTGGTGGCAAAATTCTCACTGCCGCTATAGCTGGTGTACTCTTGCACTGCGCGATAGAGCAGTCGCCCCACAACGCGGTCGTAATGCGCCTGCTCCTCTGCTGTCAGTTTGATCTTTGGGAACCGCTTGATGGACGCGACCGGCGGCAGCGAGGAGCGAGACGCACGGCGCTGGTGGTGCGCGGCCGCCGTGGCCTCCACGGATGTGGATTCAGAGATCGAGGGCGATGGCGTGGACGCCGGCGGCAATGAGGAGCTCATTGCGGGCCCACCGTTGTGTGTGTGAGAGAGAGTTTGGGAGTGAAAGAGTGAGATAGAGACTGGACTGGGGGACAAACAGGAACCTGTGAGTCAATGTGTCGTGAGCCGTGGCCCGTCGTGATGATCAGGAGAGGAGGGATCCGTGACGACTGGAATGTTGAATGCGGTGGGTTTTCTGTACGGAATCGTATCCTGAGCGGTGCACTCATCCAGCAAGATCACCTGTAAACTTATGACTTTTGTCAATATTATTTTATGTAGGTATTTATGATTTTTTGTATTGATGTTTTATTATCGTTTGTCACCAGAGGATATTTCGTGGAATGCAATATTGAATATGACAGGATATACTGGGAGTGTATTCAAATCAGCTCATCGGCTGAGAATTCAAAATTCGGTGGAAACCACATCGCGACTCATGGTACTGAGTTCACTCGCATAAGTACGCATCGGTGATACTGACTACATCTGGGCTCTCTGTTTGGCTCGAGGTCTTATTCTCAGGAGTCCTAAGCTAGGACTCGAGCGCGATCTCCTCAAAGAGGTCTGCCAGGAACTGCTCTTTGCTGTACGAGCTGCTGCTCACGCGCTCGACGTGGGACCGTTTCCTGTGCTCGTAGCTCTGCCAGTCCGAGTCCTCAAGTCCGCGGCTCTCCTTGTCGAGGCGCGCAAGCGCTTCATCCATGTACTTGGTGTCGATCATGCTGCCACTCGTGAGGAATGTGGGTCTGCTTGAACTCGAACCCGAACTCGAATCCGTCTTCCCACGGCCTCCAGCAGCTATATTCGAGCTCTGAAACGCCAGGTCAAAGTAGCTAGGCTGCTGCTGCTCCTCGCTTGCATTCCGGACTCCGTTACAGGTGATCCTGGAGCCGCGCTGTCTGGCGACTTCGACGAGACACTTCTTGCAGAACCGGTCTTTCAGCGGACGACCTGTCCTGTCCAATTGGAAGAGCTTCTTCTCCTCCGAGCAGGACCTGCACACGTTCTATAAGAAGGATAGCACCAGGCAGGCAAACGAGGTTAGTATCGAAAAGGCTCACATAGCAACGCCTTAGACTCTGTCTCTGCATGTTGTGCCGTACCTGCTGACAGCCCCCGCAGAGCTGCTGGCTGCTGAACAGCGTTCGACGGTCTTCACACATGTGGCATAGGTTGCTAAGAGAGAGTTAACAGCCAGAATCGTCAGTCCTCCACAACCAGCCAACCTTTCCTTCCTTTCTTTCCCTCCCACGCTCGTCAAAATCGTTCCAGGTGGTCGACAGAGTTGCACTCCCACTTACATTTCTGAGATCGTGATGGAGCTCGTGCTCGACCGCGTGTTCACGCTCTCTCGCAGCTGGCTGAGCTTCTTCGCCTCGGAGCACTTGAGCGCGTTCTTGACCGACATGAGCTTGCCGGCGATCGCGTAGTTGGCCACCAGCTGTGGGATGCTGCCGCTGCCGTAGAAGTCCCCCCAGCAGAACGTCTCGACCCGGTTGCCTCTACGCTTGTGAAGATAGCAGACTGAAGAATGCGAGCGGATGAGATGCTTGAACGTGTTCGCAGGCCACTCGGGGCGGTCGATCGACTGGATCAGGTGGTACGCGATCTCGTTGCCCTCTGTGTCGAACGTTAGACCCTGGCGCTCGTAGTAGAGCAAATCGCGATCGTTCGTCGTGACGCCGCTGCCGGGCATCTTGGACGCGAACCACTTGATGCCAGCAAACGCGAACGGACGCTCCGGTGAGCGCGTCTCGCTCACATGGAACACCTTGGTGATGGTGCATTTGGACTCGTGGAGCGTCATAACCTTGCGCAACTCGGAGCTCGTGTCGGCATAGAGACCGTCGAGCACGTCCTCCAGCTTCCCGTCGAGCTTGCCGACACCGAGAATGCGCGACACGAGCGGATTGTCCGTCGGTCCTTTCTGTCCGCGGTAGATCGCCATGTTGTGGTTGCTGCGCACGGGCGTCCACGCGTTGCGGTCCACGACTCCATTAGCAGTATACCGGGAGTACTCTTGGACCGCGCGGTAGAGCAATCGCCCCACGACGCGGTCGTAATGCGCCTGCTCCTCAAGCGTCAGTTGGATCTCTGGGAACTGTTTGATGGACGCGATAGAGCTTAAGGGCGTGGCGCGTCCATGTTGCTGCTGCTGGCAGTGCGAGTGCGCGTAGGTGGCTGCTGTGGCCACGACAGACATCGAGTTCGAGAGTGCGGAGGAGGACGAGGTAGACGACGCATTGCTCATTTGGGATTGGGAGTTGACTTGCGCTTGCGCTTGTGTATCCGAGTGGGTGAAGCGAGAATGCGATTCGGCGGAGGAGGCTTGCAAGCGCCTGCGGGGGGGAGTTGCAAGCAAGTGTGCAGCAGTGAATGAATGGGACGACAGGCGCGCATTCTCTTCTGTTGGTCGTGGGGTCGTGGGGCTGATAGAAGCGAAAGTCTCTCGTGTTTGGTTCTGTGGACCCAAATGGAAGAAGAAGAAGGACACGACTGCGACGGAATGATATGCTGAGCCCATTAAGCACTGTACCTACTGAATCAGTGAATTAACTTTGCGTGGATAACAATCACAAGTGCTTTGAACCTGATCCACCGAAGAATAACGATCTAGCCCAGTATATTATGTTTTGTAGTATTTTATGATTGTTTGTGTTGCTTCAAGCAACCAAAATAAGAAATCTATTGAATTGTGTAGGTAATATTGTGTACAGGAAGAGCAACATCATTTCGCTAAATATACCTTTATAAGATAATATCAGCTATACGTAAAACCTGTTTTTAGCAGTCAATAATCCCACAGCAGAACTTGACCACACTCGCTTTATTTAATCCCTGTATAATCAATACTCTGTTTTAATCAATGATAAACAATGCTAACGTCAGCCAACTGATTGGAAAGGGTTTCGCCTCGACAGCAACCCAATTGGGACAATTGTTTACTAATCATCACGCAGCAACCATTCACACCTTTACACGCTTCTACTTGCGTATCACGTGCAGAAGCCATGAGCTGCGTAAGATCGATCTCCATAGGCAATTGCAAGAGGCCATGGTGGTGCTCTAAGTACCACACACACAAACAACTACATGGCCTTCATCACTTGCTGCTCAGGGCTAGGTCGGCCAGGAGCTGCTCCTTGGTGTACGACCGGTTGCTCAGGCGATCGGCGTGGGATTTTCTCCGTCGAATGAGCTCATCCAGACTGCTGTTGCTGTCGTCCAGCAAGCCGTCGCCGTCGACGAAGCTGTTGCTGCTGTAGTTGCTACGGACACTGAAGCTGCTGGTTGCGCTCTCCATATTGAGGTTGCGCCCCAATGCGCTGTCGAAATAGGACGACAACGCGTCGTCGGCAATGCTGTCTTCGGGGATCACGGTGGACGCGCCGGACTCAGTGAAGTGCGCGAACATGTGGTCGATGAACGCCGGTGGGAGCTCCGCGTCCACACCGTCCCAGTAGATCCGCGAGCCGCGCTGTCGGGACACTTTTGTGATACATTTTCTGCAGAACTTGTCGGTCAGCGGCCGTCCCGAGTCGTTCAACTCGAACAGCTTCTTCTCTTCGCAGCAGCTCTTGCACGCGTTCTATGGCAATATCAACAACACACAACCAAAGGGTTGGGAATGGTTAGTCTACTGTAAGTTGTTGTAGGGTATATACTTGGGAGTTGAGCGGTAGATTGTGGTGAAGTAGTACCTGATGGCAGCCGGCGCAGAGTGTAAAGCTACTGCGGCGCTCTTCGCACACGTGGCAGATATTGCTACAATACACACACATAATAGTATGATCACACAAGTTAGCCATCGCATCCCATGCAAATATGACCCCCAGAGCAAAAGGATACCAGCAAACACTCACGCTTCGCACATCGTGACGGAGCTGTCGCTCACTCTCGCCCTCGCGATCGCACTCTCCTTGAGCTGGCTGAGCTTCCTCGCCTCCGAGCACTTGACCGAGTTCACAACTGTCAGCCACTTGCCCGCAATGCCATAATCCGATATCCGCTGTGGAAAACTGCCGCTCGCATAGAACTCGCCCAGGAAGAACGACTCGACCTTGTTGCCCGAGCGCTTGTAGAGGTAACAGATCGACGCGTGCGAGCGGATGACGTTCTTGAACGTGTTTGGGGGCCACTCGGGGCGATCGACGGACTGTAACAAGTGGTAGGCGATCTCGTTACCGTCAGCGTCGAGCGTCATACCCTGACGCTCGTAGGTGAGCAGGTCGCGGTCGTGGGACATGGGACCACCTGGTGTCTTGGCGGCGAACCATTTGAGGCCGGCGAAGCTGAACGGATCGTCCGGCGTGCGCTTCTCACTTACATTGAGCACGGTGCCGGCGATGACCTTGGACTTGAGGAACGCCTTGACGCACCGCAGGTCGGTCGTGTTGTCTGCGTACAATCCATCCATAATGTCCTCGAGCGAGCCGTTGATCTTGCCCACGCCCAGCATGAGTGAGAGCAGTGGGTCCTCGGAGCGCTTCACGCTGCGGTAGATCGCCATGTTTTGATTCTTGCGCACGGGTGACCAGAGCTCGCGGTTCACCTCGCCCCGGTAGCTCGCGTACTCCTGCACGGTGCGATAGAGCACTCTTCCTACGACGCGGTCGTAGTGCGCCTGCTCCTCTGGAGTCAATTCGATGATCGGGAAGCTCTTGACGGACGTCACCGACGGCAGCGACCGTGTGCGATGCAAGAGCGAGCGCGCATACGCGGCTGCGGTAGTCACGTGCGACGTCGACGACGACACGGACGACGCGGCTGAAGACGACGCCGCCGAGGACGCCGACGGAGAGCTGTGATGAACATGCATGCTAGAATAGATAGCAGCTCTGCGATCAGGGACGTCTGGTTGTGACAGTGACGGACGGACGGACGGAGCGCGAATGGCACACACACACACACCGGAGGGGCTTGCTTGGTGGTTGTGTTGACGCAGCAATAATGGGGGCGTGAGTGAGTGAGTGAGTGGCCAAAGGTCCGCCGTTTGGCTCTGGAAGGAGGGAGCAAAGCATTGCGCACGGAGAACGTGCGATTGACACGACGATCCTGTGGGATCCGTAAATGGATTGGGGATCCGTATTTGAAGTAGTTGGACTGACGGTTTCGCGTGGCAAGCAGGCGCCTGAATGGAGCCTAACAGTCGAGCAGTTGAAGGGGTCAGTTACAGAAAGCTTATTCCCTTCCATGTACTATTGACATCGGCGATCGCCTTTGCATATTCTGAACAAAGAAGCAGCATGCGACTCAGACAGATAGACAAACAGCGTTCGTCGCTTGTCGTCTGCACGAAGCAGCTTTGACTCTTCAGCATGAAAAAAACAGACGTTCAAAAACCGACACATCGCAACGACAGCTGGGAAGTTTCCATGAACACGCGCCGTATCGTATCTTATATTCACGGGATCCAGTAACAACTTGTGCTTTAGGATGCGAATGATTACCTATCATCCATCAAGGGTACAGGATTTCATAAATAAGCCATATACAATATGCCTCGTCTCTATCGCTTTCTGAGTGGCAAGATTATGTGAGTTTCTTCAGGAAGTGATGACACAGCATTGTCGACTCGCACGAAGTCTGGTGTGCCACCCTTGATCACAACTCGAAATCAGCAAAATATTATTTGCAACGCTCCGAGGGTAACACAGTTCGTGCGTGACGCACCAGTGCAGTGAACTGAGCACTCAGGTGTCATCACATCGAGCTCGCTCTCAACGTATCAGACCTGTATTAAGAGTGTATTCTTCTGGCTGAAAATGGCCTCTATGTGCGTCTTCACGAAGGAGAATACTCCCCGGTATTCGACAACTCCTCCCTCAGTCATTCTCCCAAGCTCCAATTCCCACAAGAAAGTCAATCTACATTCTGACCTTGGTTGGATAAATTGACTCGCTTAGAGTCCTTCGAGAAAAATCTCGCTGTTTGTGCGCATGCATGCATGCTGCATAGCGCACTATCAACGAAGTCTGAACAGTGCGTGCTGCCATCGCATAGCTTGAAGGAAAAGAACACCGTGGCCATGTGTCTGCCTGCGTCCAGTATTGACCGGCAATTTCCCCCCGATTTCTCACATAGCTTCATTTCTCTAGCGTTTATAACTTCTCATCTCATAATATCCTCCTCCTCTTCATTTCTTCGCGAACAAGTCCTCCATAAGCTGCTCCCGGGTGTACGAGCTGCTGCTCAAGCGCGCCTCATGAGACCGTCGTCTTCGGATGAGATCGTCACCTCCGTCCACGCTGTAGTCTCCGTAGCTGCTGTACGAATGGATACTGCTGGTGGTACTGTCCAAGTTGAGATTGCGGGCCAGTGAGCGGTCAAGGTACGATACGTCCACGCAGCTGTCCTCAGACAAAAAGGTCGAGACCGATTTGCTTCCAGCGAGCTGGAACATGTGATCGAAGTACGCTGGCGGCTGCTCCGCGTCGACGCCGTCCCAGCGGATCCGCGAGCCGCGCTGCTTGGCCACGCTCACGAGGCACTCCTTGCAGAAGCGGTCGATCAGCGGCCTTCGAGCATTGTCGAGCTCAAAGAGCTTCTTCTCTTCCGAGCAACTCTTGCACACGTTCTACAGACAGAGCATAAGAACCCAGGTCAGCCAGACTGACTATCACAGAATTGATATTGCGGTTAGAAATTGGTTGAGTAGCTTTGCATTGTTACCTGTTGGCAGCCTGTGCACAGTGTCTGGACGCTAAACGCACCGCGCCGCTCTTCGCAAACGTGGCAAATGTTGCTAAAGAAGCACAAAACAACACCGAAGTAATAGGTTAGTCACGCACTCGCAAACCCATTCTACAGATCGACAAACAGCGCAACACTCACATGTCGCTCAGCATGATGGAGCTCTCGCTCGTGCGACTCGAGTTGACACTCTCCTTGAGCTGCGAGAGCTTCTTCGCCTCCGAGGTCTTAATCGAGTTCACGACCGTGAGCCACACGCGCGCGATCGCGTAGTCCGAGATGCGCTGGGGGAAGCTACCGCTCGCGTAGAACTCGCCCAGGAAGAACGTCTCCACTCGGTTGCCCGTGCGCTTGTATAAATAACAAATTGATGCGTGCGAGCGGATAACATTCTTGAACATGTTTGCGGGCCACTCGGGACGATCGATCGACTGCAATAAATGGTAGGCGATCTCATTGCCATCAGCGTCGAACGTCGTGCCCTGGCGCTCGTAGGTGAGCATATCCCGGTCACTTGACAGCGAACCTCCTGGTGTCTTCACAGCGACCCACTTGATGCCTGCGAACGTGAACGGATCATCCGGCGTGCGCTTCTCGCTCACGTGGAGCACTTTGCCGGCAATCGCCTTGGATTTCAGGAACGCCTTCATGCACATGTACTCGTTCGTGGTCTCCGAGTACATGCCATCCATGACGTCCTCGAGCGAGCCGTCGATCTTGCCCACGCCGATGAGCAGTGACACGCGCGGGTCGCCCGTGCCTTTGACGCTCCGGTAGATCGACGTGCCGTTCTTGCTGCGCACGGACGTCCAGAGCTCCTTGTTCACTTCGCCATTGTATTTCGCGTACTCCTGCACAGTGCGATAGAGCAGGCGACCCACGACGCGATCGTAATGCACCTGCTCCTCTGTAGTCAGGTGAATATTTGGGAACTGCTTGATCGACGCGACCGGCGGCAGCGACCGACCCCGTTGCGCACGCGTGTACGCGTCCGCTGCTGCTGTGTAGGACGTGGATGAGGTCACGTCCGACGACGAGGACACTCCAGAGGACGGCGGTCCCGAGGAACGCGAGGACGGTGGCCCCGAGGATCCGGAAGACGCGGACGAGAACGACCGCGAGCTGGTGCTGTTCATGGAGGGAAGCAAATCAGTTCGTCAAGGTGGTCTCAGTCGGTGCGAATGGAGGAGTGGGCTAGCTGGCTGGGATCGCAGGCGGTGGACTGGGTGGAGTGGGGATTTGGAGACTGGAGAATGACAGGCAGTGAGTGGGATTTGGATGGTGCAGTTGTGTTTGATAGGCGCGTGTGTGCGCACACGCACACGTACACGACGCATGAAGAGGCAAGAGAGAGAGTGAGTGGGAACTCTCCTTCTTCGTTGCATCATCCTCACGAGTGAGTGAGGGTGGGATAAATGGAACGATAGTGGTACCATGTGCGAGGAGCCGTAAATAGTGCTGGACTGCCGTATCCAAAGCAGCGGGTGGCTGGATGGAGTCAGATTCTTCGGTACTGTATTACTCTCGAATCAATGCTGCATTTTGTAAATAATGGAACACGTACACGAACACGTATGCACACACCTACTGAAGAAGCTTTTGCTTCACCTTTGAAGTGATCACGGCAGACGGAGCGTCCCGAGGCAATCACTCATACAAAATCAGCGAGCGCTTTCGAACGACAAAGTGAACCCGTTCGCCTCAGCAAAAGTCCAAACGTCAACCACCCAAATCCGAATGTAATAATTTACAGTATTTACGGTCATTGATGCTGTAACTCATCATTTTCGACGGCTCTCCGTCTCATCTGCAAAAAAGGGTACACAATTCCATAAACAGTACATCTCCTTTTTTCTCTCTGGCATCATCTGCCCATTCATAATCGCTCTCGATGAAAATGCTGAAACATGGATCGAATGACAATCGAAATGCAGTTCTATTCGCTTTATAAACAATGATGGTGTCCGACCTGAAAGCCCCCTTTATCTCTCTCGATGGGTCTCGCACTGGGTTTCACTTGGTTCGGTCTCCTTCTTTCCTCTGTCTTCTCAGTCCGAGCCCAAGTCCGAGAGCAGCTGTTCCCTCGTGTACGAGCTGTTGCTCAGGCGCTCGGCGTGCGAGCGCTTCCGTCTTTCAAGCCCTTCGTCCAAGTCGCCATCACCCCCACCGAACTCGCTGTTGTGGCCACCGTCGACGTACTCGTACTCACCCGCAGCGGCCGCCGCGTCGTAGAGCCCGATCTTCTTGAGCGAGATGTCGAGGTACGCCACGTCCACCACGCTGTCGTCCGAGAGCAAGGTCTCAAAGGTCGAGGAGACGTCCGAGTCCGTCGCGGACCTCGATGTCTTCTTTGCATTCTTCTTGGAGAGCTGGAAGACGTAGTCAAAGTAGGCCGGCGGCTGCTCGGCGTCCACGCCGTCCCAGCGGATCTTGGAGCCGCGCTGCCTGGCCACTTGCTCAAGACACTGTTTGCAGAAGCGGTCGGTCAGCGGCTTGCCGGACTTGCGGTCGAGCTCAAAAATCTTCTTCTCCTCCGAGCATGACTTGCACACGTTCTACAGGAAAGAGAGACATACACAGAGTCACCTGTGAGCCGTACAATATAGCGGATATGGCTGCGCGATTTCTTGCTTACCTGCTGGCAACCGCCGCAGAGCTGCTGGGTATTGAACACGCTCCGGCGATCGTCACACAAATGGCAATTGTTGCTGCAAGTCATTCACACACAAAACAAACACAGCAATGAGCAACTCCGACAACTCCAACAAACCTTGTACAAGTTGCTCATGGCAACTCACATGTCTGCTATGGTCATGGAGCTCGTGCTTGAGCGGATGCTCGCGGCCTGGCGCAGCTGCGAGAGCTTGCGCGCCTGCGCGCACTTGACGGTGTTCACGACCGAGAGCCACTTGCCGGCGATGCCGTAGTCCGAGATGCGCTGCGGGAAGCTGCCGCTGCCGTAGAACTCGCCCCAGAAGAAGCTCTCGACTTTGTTGCCTTTACGCTTGTATAGGTAGCACGTCGAGCAGTGCGCGCGGATGAGCCCTTTGAACGTATTCGCGGGCCACTCAGGGCGGTCTACAGACTGGAGCAGGTGGTACGCGATCTCATTGCCCTCGGCGTCGAACGTCATGCCCTGGCGCTCGTAGGTGAGCAGGTCCCGGTCGTACGAGACCGCGCCACCCGGGGTCTTAGCTGCGAACCACTTGATCCCTGCAAAGTTGAACGGGTCGTCCGGTGTGCGCCGCTCGCTCACCTGCATGATGGACCCGACGATGAACTTGGACTTGAGGAATGTCATGACACTGCGCAGCTCGGCCGTGTGGTCGCTGTACAGACCGTCCATGACGTCCTCTAAGGACCCATCGATCTTGCCGATGCCGAGCATGAGTGTCACGCGCGGGTTGCCCGTGCCTTTGAGGTTGCGGAAGATCGCCATGTCCCGGTTCCGACGCACAGGTGACCAGAGATTCCGGTCGATCACGCCATTGAAGCCCGCGTACTCCTGCACCGCGCGATAGAGCACGCGGCCCACAACGCGGTCGTAGTGCGTCTGTTCCTCTACACTCAGCTCGATCTGCGGGAAGCTCTTGATGGACGCGAACGACTGCGTGTGGTGATTGTACGAGTGCTGCGCGTGCGAGTACGCGGCGGCCGCGGTCTCCACGGACGTGGACGACGACACGGTCGACGACGCCACGGATGCAGCCGAGGAGCTCATCTGTACTGCTGGTTGCTTACACTGCTGCGTTCGCTCTTCTAATGTTTCAGCCTTGAGTTTGATCCGACAGCCAGCTGGCCAGCCAAACAGCAAATGTAGCGCAACATGGGGACTTGCCTCAACCCATTCATTCGAAAATTGTCACCCAGTTGATATCACCTGAAAACGCCGTAAATACGTGAATAGAGCTCATTCCACGGAATGTTGTGTATGCTGTACAAGCATTTTTCGAATCTTTTTGCGAGTTGTCAAGGGACTTGAGGAGCTAAGTAGTGGTGCCAATTCATGATGACAGATTTGTTCCGTTGTGTTATAACGACAGCTCGCTGAAGGCGATTGCTTATGCGTTCGTACATACGCATTGACGGTGCTTGGTGTCGCAGTAGATGAAGGAAACAGATCATCAATGAGAGCCTCAGCAACAAAAGTGGCGCACTTATTTACGGCGGTTGCCGATTTTAGAAACAAACAATCAGCGCATCGCTTGGGTCAATTGCGGTGGCCATAAACGAGACTGACAGCGATATGGTTTTTCACTTTTCTGTCTTTCCCATCTGAATGGAAAGTCTTTGACTAGGACTCCATACCACTTTAGTTATTTACGGAAACATATTTGTCAAAATAACAATGCTGGCTACAATATCAAGCTGTTTGAGGAAATATTTCAGTGAATGCACTGTGCAGCTCCTTTTCTCTTGTTTCTGATATGTAGGAGCAACCACAAGTAAACCAACTGGACGTTTTCTGCCTCAGACTTTCACTTTCTTCCAGCATATCGCACAAGCAAACTGTTGCTTACGCGCCAATTCAAATCAAGCTCATTTATAATTTTATCTCTCTACTATCAACTTTATCACATATTATATATTTAACTAATTAGTGTATGTGAATAGGCAATGAGCTAACCCCATTTACTCAATACAACAGGTTTCGATTACGCCCAACATTTTGGACTCGAAACACGACAAAAAATACCTACATGAAGGAACGAACGAAACAAAAGCTACTGCACGCCACTTTGTAATGCCCTGCCGTGCTTGACTGGATCTCTCTGGATAACACATACGCATCTCGAGTGTGTCGAGGTGTCGGCAACCTTGCGCTTATTATAGCACTCGAGCGCTTGGCGCTTCTGGTAGGTATCACGCTCTGCACTTCCAGCCACGTCGCCACGCACTCATTCATAGTCGGTCGTCCTCGGAGAGGTCGCTCTCGTCATCATATTCGATAAAGCTCATGGACAGATCCAGCAGCAGATCGAACGAGTCGCTGAGCGTGTTGCGATCGCTCTCGCAGAACTGGGTCGTGGACTCGACATCCATCTTTGTTCTCGCAGCAGCTAAGGAGGACGCTAGGTTGTGGTTGCTGTTGGTTTTCTCCATTGATGAAGTGTCCTCTGGAAGTGGACGCTTGAAGTCCGGGACGAGAGACGCCGCTGCGTGGACGCAAAGCACGCAAAAGAACTCGGTTTGCGGCTTGGCTGTGCGGCGGTTCATCTGGAACACGTGGCGCTCGCGAGAACACGCCTTGCACATCGTCTACACCATCATGGCACGCATGCACAGAGTATTCAGAGGTCAGACGAGTCCACAAGTTGTGGGGGCAGCCACTACTGAACCAAGATTGGCAGTCCTGAGTGACTCACCTGAAGACACCCAGCGCATGGGGTATAGCTGCTGCTGAACAACGTGGGCTTCGCATTGCAGAGATCACAGTGGACACTGCGCCATCCAAGAGGAGCAGCAAGAGATATTGGGAGCGAGGAGTCAGAGTAACCAGGATAGTATCAACTATCAACAACAGCAACAATCGAATAGCGCACCTGGACGAGATCTTCTTGGTCTGCGCGGACTGCATCAATTGCGACAGTTTCCTCGCCTCGGCGCACCGGATGCTGTTGCTCACTGCGAGCCACTTGCCCGCCATCGTGAAGTCCGACACGTACTGCGTCACGTTGCCGCTCGCAATGAACTCGCCCCAGAAGAAGCACTCAACAAGGTCGTCTGAGTGCTTGCGGTATAAGTAGCAAGTCGCAGTGTGTGCGCGCTTGAGGTTCTTCACCGTGTTCGCTGGCCACTCGGGACGATCCACGGACTGGTAGATGTGGTAAGCGATCGGGTTGTCATTCGCGTCGCGCGTCTCGCCCATTCGCTGGAGCAACGCCCGGTCAATCTTTCAATTAATGCACGTGTGTGACAATTGAATTACAACAACATAGCATAGTACGCACCTCATAGGTGAGCAAATCTCGATCTTTGACCAAGTTGCCCAGCGTCACCTTTGCTGCAAACCATTTAATGCCAGCAAAGCGGTACGGATGCTCTGCGCTGCGCCGCTCGCTCACGTTCAGCACCGCGCCGTCGATGAACTTGTACTTGAGCAGCGTCTTGACTATCCGCAGCTCCTCCGTTTCGTCGC
>JAADVO010000221.1:0-43745 GCA_023335655.1 Globisporangium spiculum | reverse complement strand
TCTTCTCGACCGACTCAATGGACCAGCTCGAGAAGCTCCAGACTCCTGACTGGTGGGTGAACGCTGGTGAGGTCGTCTGGGAGCGCTACATCTTTAACTTCTGCGTTGGTCTCAAGAAGTACGTGCTCAAGGAGCCCGTGACCGGCGTGGACAACCAGGAGGCACTTGGAGCTTGAGCGCAGCACGAGCTGCGTCTTCCACCAGCGTGTGTCTTCCCTCCTGTAACAACAGCCCAATATGTACAAGAAGATGTCGGTCAGCACAGTGTGTGTGTAGTCTGAGCAAGGCTAGCAATCCTTTCATAGCGTAAATGCAACCACATCTCGTTCATTGCCAACGTGTATGTCTCTGTGAGAACACCTCATTGCCAACCAAGTGTAAATGCGCACAAACACAAGCGACACAAATTGAGTTGCTCGACTCAAATGGCTACATTGTTGATTCACAAACACCATGCAATCGCAACAACACCAACAGAAGGATGCAACAAATGAAGGGGGGGGGGGCTTCAATTCAATTACAAGTTGCCGAGGATGCGCTCCGAGACGTTGCCGATGTTGTGGTGGGCATCCGTCCACTCGCAGTGGAAGCGGCCGGGGCGGTCCGTGCGCTCGTAAGTGTGGCCACCGAAGAAGTCGCGCTGCGCCTGGGTCAGGTTCGCTGGGAGCTTCTCGCGGCGGAACGAGTCAAAGTAGTTGAGCGACGCCGAGAAAGATGGCGTTGGGATGCCGCTCGCGACCGCAAGCGAGATCACGCGGCGCCACGAGTACTGACGGGCGTTGAGCTCCTGGGCGAAGTCAGGGTCCACCAGCAGACTGATGAGGTCGGCGTCCTTCGAGTACGCGGCCTTGATGCGGTCCAAGAACGCGGCGCGAATGATGCAGCCGCCCTTCCAGATGCGAGCGCACTCACCCAAGTCGACGTTCCAGCCCATCTGCACGCCGGCTTCGCGGATCAGGTTGAGACCCTGCGCGTACGAGCAGATCTTGGACGCATACAGCGCCTGGCGCACGTCGTCGATCAACTGCTGCTTGTCCACAGCTGGGATCTCCGATGGGCCGTTGAGCACCTTGGACGCGAACACACGCTCCTCCTTGCGAGCCGAGAGGTAACGGGCGTCAAGCGAGGCCGTGATAGTTGGCGCGGCGATCGAGCGCTCGGCGGCCTCCTGCACGGTCCAGCGACCAGTGCCCTTCATGCCGGTCTGGTCGAGGATCTTGTCCAACAAGTAGCCGTCAGCTTCCATGTCGTCCTTCTTGGCGAAGATAGCGGCCGTGATCTCGATCAAGAACGACTCCAAATCGCCCTTGTTCCACTCGTCGAACACCTGGGCAAGCTCGGCGTTGGTCAAGCCGCCGGCGATCTTCAAGATGTCGTAGGCCTCGGCGATGAGCTGCATGTCACCGTACTCAATGCCGTTGTGCACCATCTTGACGTAGTTGCCCGAGCCAATTGGACCCAAGTACGTAGTGCAGGCACCGTCGTCCACCTGGGCGGCGCACTTGACGAGGATCGGCTCGAGCGCGTCGAAGGCCTCCTTTGGGCCACCTGGCATGAGCGAAGGACCCGTGCGGGCGCCTTCCTCACCACCAGAGATACCCATGCCGACGAACTGGATGCCCTTGCTCTTGAGCTCTTCGGCGCGACGCACCGAGTTCGGGAACCACTCGTTACCGCCGTCGACAATGATGTCGCCGGCCTCCATGTGCTCGGCGAGCGCGGCGATAGTGAGGTCGACTGGCTTGCCGGCCACCACGAGGATGATTACCTTGCGCGGCGTGGAGAGCGAGCGCACGAAGTCGCCCACGTCCTTGTGGCCCACGAGTGGCAGGTTGCCCTCGTTCTTGGCGCGCTCGACGGTCGCGTCCACCTTGTCCGGCGAGCGGTTGCACACCGAGACGCGAAAGCCGTGCGACGCCATGTTCAGCGCAAAGTTCTGGCCCATGACCGCGAGGCCGTAGAGACCGACGTCCGAGAGAGGCTGCGCCATCGTGCTGAGGAGTGAGCTTGAAGCGGGGGAGGAGAGGGGGAACTGTGGGCTAGAGCTCAAATTCCGGAATGAGCGGAAGCCGCGCATGGCGGCGGCGCGCGCATGCCGCCCCCTCCCGGCTAAAAGGGGGAGCATTGGGATCAACACAAGCCAAGCCAAGCCGCCTCAAACGTCATCAGCAAATACGATCCCTCTACAAAGCGATCAACGACTTTGAGAGGGAGGGGATGACGAGAGCAACCGCTCGATACTAAACGGGTGAGTGGCGCTGTAGACATGAAGGACACAAGATTTGTGCATGCATGTGGAGGATAGCGTTAACAGAGCGAGCGCATATTATTATATGCAGACGTGTGTGTGTGTGTGTGTGCATGCTGCTATGTGAATGTATGGGCACGAGCATACATACATATAAGCATGGGCATGAAGCAAGCGCAACAAGCGGCGATCGATCTGTTTGAAGCTTGCTGCTGGTGCTTGGGGATGTGAAAAAGATCATCCCTGATTTTCTTTTTATATGGAGTTTACTATGGGCAGTTCAGCCAGATTCCTAATTCCAGCCACAATCCCAAGCGCAATGGGCGTGGGGTTTGCGGCCTGTTTACGTCATTGCAGGGGGGCATTCAGCCAGTGAGAGACGCAGGTTTCGCACTAACCCTAGCGCGCGAGCCGTCACTTTCGACTTGGCGTTTGTATGCGTGGGCTTGTCCGAGTGTGGTGTCGTCGAGTACGCCCCAAGCAGCATTAGTGACAAAACAGGGTAGGGTGGGACACCCACGCGATTTGTGCTGCGAAAACAGCATGGGGCTTTGTGAGCAGAGCACACGCCCCACTCTGTGCACGCGCGCAAACAGCGGCGGCGACACGATCGCGGCTTACGAAAGTTTGGGCGGCGGATGGGGCCAGCTCAGCTCAACTCAGCAGAGCGTGTGAGTGAGTGAGCGAGTGAGCAAGCGAACCGCGGACATGACATGCGCATACGCATGCATGGGATGTTGGGTAAGTGTGGCACACATGAGGCAACTTCAAAGAGGAAAGAGAGCATGATACCGAGTTGAGTTCAGCGTTGTGGTTGAGTTCATTTGTGCATTTGGGGCCAGGATAGACGCGCATATTTTTGCATTTGCTAATGGACGCATACCGCATTCGTTCATGCAAGGGGCGTGTACGGGTGAGTATTGAACTGCGGAGGTGAGTGGCTCGTGTGTTCATTTGGTTTAACTTGTCACCCCATGCGTTCAGGACTAAGAAGGAAGGGAACGAACGCGTGCTCACACCAATGGACGCATTTCGTGCCAGCGCTGTTTCGCAATGGATGGTACGATCGATTGTTGAGCTGCTATGAACACAGCCCACGTGCTCGTTCATCTGGTTTATGTTGTCGCAGCAGCATGCGTCCAGGACGGAACAGAGGCACATGCCCAGTGAGCGCACTCGATGCATGCATACATGCAAGGACATGCGTGAGTGAGTCCTCCATAATGGATATGGCGGTGGAAACGCTGTTTGAAATTCATGTGCTCCTTTGACATGTCGGAAGTGAGCGAAATGTGTCCAGGAAAGACGTGCACCTGTCTGTTAATGCGCGTGTGGCGCATTCGTCCAGTGGGCGATTTGGTGTTCATTTGGTACGTTGACACAGCACAGCATGCGTCCTGGACGGAAGCGTGCGCACGGCGGTGAACACATTCGTGCAAGTTTGGTCCTCAACAGCAAAAGATGCACAGAATGACTTGACAGATAAGCTGTCCATTTCTTCATTAACATCAAGTAAGGCCACACATTGTGTGAGCGCAGCCGTGCAGCTACGAGTTGATCCACTAGCACCAACTAAAATCTACCATGTGTGATGTGGAAAGCGCTCAGACATCCAAGGAAAAAATTGGCCTCAAGCAGCTAACTCAGCCGGCGAGCCGAGAGCTATCAGCAAAACACTGCGAATGTTTAAGGGAATAGTTCATCATCACCGCGCTTCCACACACTCAACTATATCTACTCGACACTCGCGACATACACATGCATTGTGTTGAAAAACACAGCGAGAGAAGCAGGCACGAGCAAGAGAGCGAACAGATCCAGCACCATCGGAAATCGGTGAAGACCGCATTGCGCTCATCATGCTCGGCTGCCGCTTCTTTCGCTTCGTGATCGTGATCAAACTTCCTTGTCGGTCTGGGTGTCGTGGAGAACACAACATGAGTAATCCCCGTCGGGTTAGCTCGAAGCGACTACAGCACGACGTCTGCAATGTGCCGCTGAGCCAATTGCATAACTTTTAGTATGACGATCAGTCCCCGCAAGTCCACTATACCGCTCCGACCAGCGCGCGCGCTTGCACACCCGCGACTGGCCCTCTTCGCAGTTTCATCGCGAGGGGATCTACGCTTCGACGTTGGCACTCTCTGCCCTGGTGTCCGGGGAATTTCCCCAAGCCATCCCCGGAGGGATCCGCTTGACTCTGCAATTCTAAATCGTGTTCTGAGCAGCCAGGTGGAGGCAGCAGCGGTGGCGCCCGCAGCGCTCGCTTGCCGTCCAGAGGACGAGACGCCAGCGCAACGGCCGAGCCGCCATTCACAGCCGCAAAACCACCCAGTCAAGTTAAGTCAAGCCAACCGCCGTCTGCCGTCCAGTCGTTTTGACCCGTTTCGGCGATCCAAACCCACCCACCCATAGAAAAGCTTCTTTCCGATTCTGGAATGTCGAAACCCATGGGTTGTAGTGGGAAACCGACGACCCGACCTGTTTTGAAACCGCTCACTTCGCCTGTTCGGCTTTTGCGCTTTTTGACTGGAGCAGGCGCGGAGCGGTTTCAAGGCAGGAGAAATGGAGCACGAGGATGCTCAGATCGCTTTTTTCCAGCTCCACCGACACTACCAGCAGCATCAACATCAACAGCATCACCACCACCAGTCGTCTAGTCGTTTGTATCGGGAGCGCGGTGATGATGAACTATTCCCTTAAACATTCGCAGTGTTTTGCTGATAGCTCTCGGCTCGCCGGCTGAGTTAGCTGCTTGAGGCCAATTTTTTCCTTGGATGTCTGAGCGCTCCCATAACCATCATTGTCACCATATATGTATGTATGTATAGTTGTGTGCATGTGTATGTGGTTGAAACGTGAGGGCACTATGATTATACTCTGACATGCGCGTCGTTTGAAAGCTCTCGGGCTTTATGATACGACAACCTAGTTAATCCATTTTTGTATGAGTACTCCTCCCATCTCAATGCTGCGTCTATTGCATGTCCATAGCTGTAGTCATAAACCACAGCAATACACTCTCATTCTCTCTCAATATCGCGTCGTGCTCTATCATTCAAGTCTCTTTGCAGTGCAGTATGACCATGCCAGCCTGTACTACCTGGCACCAATGCGTTCATGTATGCACGCAATCGACAAGCTCAATCTCTAAACGATGAACACGAGCACCAAGGCCGCGCCGAAGTTGTCACTGCAGACCGTGTCCTCGATCCGCGGCGATCTGCGGCTGCCGTCCACATGGCGCCGCGACTCGCAAGGTCAGACGTCGTCTGGTAAAACACAGCTGGACTTTGCTGCACTCCCGCCATCGCCAGTGGCCAACAGCAATGGCAGCGCACTGCCCCAACAAAGAGCTACGCGAACGAAAAGCAGATGGTGGTGTCTTCGGTCTTCGCTGCTCTCGTGGGTCAACAACTACCCGCAACTCTGCTTCCTGCTGCTGTACGTGAGCTGCACGTACGTCAGTGGGCTCTACGCGTCCACGCAACTCGCCGATTTGCTGCTGCGCTCTGTGCGAGTGCCTGAAGCGATCGCAAATGCCCAGCATTCGTACGATAGCGCGAGTCTCGAGCTGCGCAATGCGTCAGAGTGTGTGGTCGAGACGTCGCTCGGCAGGTTGATTGACGTAAAGGCAGCGTTCATGGCGACGTGTCAAAAGCTCGATTCGGTCGCGCAAGCCAACGCCGATGCTCTCGACCAGTTTGAAGACGGCATTGCCGCGTGCTCGACCAGTTTTCTCAACTTCCTAAAAGCGTCCAACTCTAGCCTCATCAACAACAACGTCTCAGACAGCAGTAGCAACACCAGCAGCTCAGCAGCGTCAGCGAATCTTCGGACGACCCAGTGCTTCTCAAACGCGTTCCTAGAAGAAATCAGCAATGTCACAGCGAAACCCGATCTCTCGCGCGAGGTTCTCGACCAAGTCCGGATGGTCCTGCTCTCTCAAGTCACGCATGAAGCCTCCGGTGCGCTGAAACAGCAGCTTGCGAGCGTTGGTGGTGGCGACGAAGGCCACCGAGTCGACTCTGCTTCTACGATTGTGAACATTGTGAACGCGATCTTCAACTCGACGCTCAAATCGCTGGACGATCATGCTCAAGACGCTCTGGAGAGACTGAAAGCAATCCAATCAGTACCCGGTAGTGGTGACAACTCGGGGAGCGATGGGCTGAACCTGGACGGCGAGAGCGCTTCGCTCACGGTAGCTGACATTGTTCCAGGTCTGCGAGCCACCGAGGCGATGCGAACCCTGAGAGACACACTACTGAAGCGCCTGAGAACCATTTTTCCCTCTGAGCCAGCGGTTATCGACAAGATCCTCAACACGACTGCCGCGGAATGGAGCTTTCTTGAAACCCAAGTGCAGAGTCTTCAGAACCAGACGACAGGCTTGCAGACCGAGCTGCAGCGGATGGTGCACGCGACGTGGTCCCACGTGAATAGCTCTTCAGAGACCGCACGCACCGCTCTCTCGAATGCGGAGCTGGAAGTGATCGCCAGCATGGACGAGCTCAATGGCCAGTGGCGCTCAGCGACCCAAGACATGCTCACGTCCCAGATACACGCTTTGGACGCAGTGGACGAACAGATTCAGAGTCTCAGCGACGCTTTCCAGGTATCCAAGACGGATGGTGGTTTGAAGACGCAAAGCCATACTCGAGCGCTTGAGATCGACGATTTCCCAAGTGACGATGCGTTTGCCCAGCGACAGTTCTACCTGCTGCAGCGCCGCAGTGAGCTTCAGGATGAGCAAAATGGTGGTGGCAGTAGCAAGAATGCCAGCGACTCGCAGCAGACTCTGGGCACTGTACCGACAGGCGTTCGCATCCGCGAGCTCGTATCTGCGGGGATCGAAATGCTAAGATTCGTGCGGCGTCTGCTGTATTCCGCAGACTGGGGCTACGCGTGTCTGAGGATCCTCGAGGTCGTGACCGAGCTCTGGACCGACTCGTACTCAGATATGGTGAGCGTCGACATCCGAGGCATCTCGTCCATTCAGAACTGGGTACGTGGTGGTCATGCTGTCTCTACAAATGAGTGAGAGGTTGACTGAACATCATAGCTGACACGCCTACCTTGTTGCTTACTTGCTTGCTTCTCGATTCGTTGTAGACTGACGTGTGGCAGATCCTCAAGTGCAAGCACGATTTCACGAGCGTGTGCTACTTTCTCGTGACACAAGCGGGCTTGTTGCTGCAGTTCTTTGTGGAGTACATCGTGTGGATCTGCGTAGGCGTCGCTGGCACTGGTGCGCTGGTGCTCTGGAAATGGGAGTTCCTGCGAGTCTGTGGGCAAGAGACTAGCGATCCGTACAACGATAAAGAGCTACAGTCACAACAAGAAGCGACGCTAGTACAGTCGCTTCTCAGCACGGTGTTGCCGATTCGAGGCTCCGCTGAGAACCCGCTGGTGGAAATCGATGCGCAGTCTGCGTTTGTTGGGAATCTCTCTCAGAGTGAGTCGTGGCGCATCGCGAACGCCTCGGAGCGCGCGTGGAGGAACCAGACAGGTGGGAATGTTGAGCTTGGACCTGGCTGTTCTTAGCGGTGTCACAGTTTGCATCGGTGACTGACACAGTTTGTCTGTGATTGCTTGCTTTCGATGCAGTGACCCTAAAGCGACTGCAGACTCAGCAGCAGACGCTGACGTCCCTGACGCGGATGTACGACAACTGCGCTTCAGAGCAAGCTGACGAGACGACCACTGAGATCAGCGGAGTCGGCATGTCGGACTCGTGTGTGAACTTGGACGCGACCAATTCCCAGACACTGCAGCGATTTCCATCTTCAGCATCGACACCGGATCAGCTGAGTAACAACGCCATCTTCATCGTGGGATCTTTCGACCACTGCTTTGCAGCAGCAACCGCTGATGCAATGACACTCACGAACGAACTCCAAGTGCGCGCGATGCTCAATTCCCAGGCGTGCGCGTTGGAGAAGACGCTCTATCTGACGGTGTCCTCGTGGTGGTTATTCGTGGTGCTGTGGTCTGCGAACCGGTTTGCCGCGAAAATGGTCGTGCGGGCGTGCGGACTGCTCTGGTGGAGGTTCCTGAGCGCGAATCGACTCGAGTTTGTCGGCTTTTGCTACGAAGACGGCACGATTCAGGCTTCAGAGTCGCTTGTGAAGGCTGTAGAAGAGCACCTGCGGGATGTGCGCTGGGCGATCGCATTGCGGGTTCTTGGGGTGGCGCTGGTCATCATGTGCGCCGCTGGGATCTGGTACCTTGTACTGAATCAGATGCTTTGACTCATTCCGCGTGCATAGCAAAAGAGCAACGATGTCAATACGCACACACACAACATTACCAAATTTCATGAGCACACGCGGCTTTTTGTTTCTTTGTTCAGATTTTCTTCAGCGTGCAACAAACAGTATGCACTGCGCTCTTGTTATGCTTCACTTGGATTCACAAATGGGGAAGGACGACGGCATCCTCTCCGCTTTTCTTTCACATATTTGTTGACTGTTTTACTGCAGGGCCATGATTTCTTCCAGCTGCGTAAGGTCCGGCTCCGACTCCGCCAGCTTCAAGAATGCTTGTTCCTTGACGCTGCGCAAGTAGTCGTTCATGTCATCATAGTCGGCGGCGGTCTCATCTTCAGCAGCAGCAACAACAACAACAACAGCAGCAGCAACTTGCTTCTCAGCAGACGACTTCTTGAAACAGACGCGGAAGCTGCGCACCTCCATTGCTTGGAGCTCGACCTCCGTGCCCTTCACAGGAAGAGCAGGCTTGGTCTCCATTTCGGAAGCTTCAAATTCATTGGTCTTCCACTTCATACCATGAGGCTCGCGCTCCTGGCTGCTCAGCGGCGCGACACCAGTCAGCAAGAGCTCTGTGACTTCGCTGATCGCAGTGTTCTTGACCGTCAACAGCTTCGAAAAGTCCACCTTCACAGACTTTGAGAGACCCGCATGCTCCTCGACAGAGTACAGGTGCGAGAGGCGCGCCATGACGCAGTCCTTGCTGAGCTCTTGGAGCGTGGTCAGGCCAACGTTCTCCGGGAATTCGCCGACCTTCAGCCATGGCACCTTCCCTTCGACCTCGGCGTCTGCTGGCACAGGCTTCCGGAATGCAACCAGTGGGGCGAAAAACTGCTTCTCCATCTTGGTGCGAATGCTGCGAATACCTTCCGTGGCGCTGTCAACGTTGATAAAGAAGTTGCCGCGCACAATCAAGCCACGAACCTTCTCCTTCTGTATAGCCTTGTCAAAGAACGACTCGGTCTCATTTAGGTGCTCGCCCACACCCTTCCCGTCGTCCGCGAGCAGACGGCGGTGCACCATGATCTCGATCTGACCGTCTTTGAGACTCGCAGCCCCCTGCGCGCGGTCCGTGATAACGTTCAGCTGGTACTTGTCGTCCTTGATGTACGCGCCAGTGGTAATCGGGAAGTAGTTCGCCGCGACAAACTCCTGGTCGTCGTGGAGCGTCAGGTTCCACGTGTCTCGGTGGTTGCGCACGCGCGTGACGAACTCGAGTCCGTTCGAGTCCGTATACAGCGTCTTCGCAGACTTGATGCTGTTCTGGGAATCGAAGCGGATGATTACCTCTTTGCCCTTCTTGTCCTCAATTGGGATCGAGCCGACCGTCCACTCAATCTCAACAAACTCGTCGCCATCGTTCACGCGGTATTCCAACGTCACCCATCCGCCAATATGGAAGGCGACACGAGACACACTGCCGGACGCAGCGTTCACCTGGAGATCAACAAGGCGCACTTCTTCCGCCCCCTTCCCAGCACGGTACACAGTCTTCGAGTCCGGTCGGAAGATGTACGCCCCCGAGCGCTGTTCATTGTTGTCCTGGAACGCCTGGTAGTACAACACGCTAGAGCTGAGCGGCAGCTCGATGTTCTTCTTCTTGTTCGTGATAGAGATGATCGAGCCCGTGTCTTTCGCGATCTTCACGCGCACCAAGTCGTTCTCGAGCGTCACCACAGCTTGGGATTTGTCGCCGAGCGCTGACGAAGTTGAGGGTTTGCGAGCCCCATCACTGCTACGCGCCTTCTTCGAAATCATAAAGCGGGCTTCACTCATCGGATCCAGCTCCGTGCTGAACACCAGCGAAAACGGCGCTGCCTTCTGCTCAGGGTGCACTGGGACAGCAACAAACACTTCCTGTTGACGCACTTTCGCAGTGCCCGAGATGACTTGGATGTCCACGTCCTTGTACTTGATCGGGATCGAGATCGTCTGCACGCTCTTGCGCGCCAGCGCGTTGTGCACTAGCGCTTCGAATTTCTACAGAGGTCACAGCACATTCATACGTTAGCATTCAAGCTCAAGCAGCAGCCAGCAAAAGAGTCCAGGTGTCGCCTGTCACCAGTTGTCATCTGTTGCGTACCTCGTTTGAAGTGGACACGTCGCACGTGCTGGTGTTCGCGAGCAGGCAAAACTCATACTTCTCCTTCTCGCCGATCACGAAAAACACTTCGTTGAACTCTTTTTCAGCTTCCAGAACGCCATCATTGAGGCGCAGCGCGTAGTCGTCGGCCACGCTCTGCTTCTCGGTTCCGGAGAGACCGTCGTGGTGCTGCACCAGGCCCACGGCGCGCTGAAGCTTGTCGAGCTGCGCCGAGTGGTGGCTCTGGTAGAGCGCGTTCAGCTGACGCACTTGCTGGAGAAGCGTGTTGGACACACGCGCGAACCGCTTGAGCCCCGGACGACTCGTGAAGAAGCCCGACCAGTACTGGTGCTTACCCGACGAGTACGGGAAGAAATCGTCCGTCTTGACGCTCCACGTGAGATCTTCAGCCAGCTTCAGGTCCGTGTAGTACGACAGGTTCGAGTACAGCACGTTGATCCGGTTGTCTTGGTTCACGTAGTGCTGCAGAAGTATTGAGAAGAAAGTTAGAATACAAACCTGTTCCGGGTGCAGTTTATAAGGCACGTACCACCAGCTTATCCATATTCTTGTACCACATGCGCGCGTTGTCAAACTGGAAGTCGTCGCCCATGGGGATGAAAACGTGGTTTCCCTTCGTGCTCGCACCGCGGTCAAGAGACATCTTCACAAAGTCGTCGACTGTCGAACATACATTAAAGTCATGCAGTTCTGGGTCATCCTGGATCTGGCAGTCGCGGTACCCGTAGTTGAACTCGCGCGGTGGACCATAATGATCGATGATCTCGCCAGTGAACACCTGCGAGTTCTTGCCGCGCGACTTGCTCGGACGCCAGATGAACTCGAGGTCCTTCTTCGACTTACGGAGGTCGTAGTCTTGGTAGTCGATGCGCGCAAAGTAGAGCGCGTCAAAGCCCACGCCCGCGGAGAGCAGCGAGCCTTGCGTGGACGAATGGCCGAAAGGATCAATTTGCCAGCCAATGCGTGGCGTGACATTGAACTCTTCCTTGAGCAAACGGTGGCCGTACGCAGTCTGGTCGACCATCGCGGTGTAGTGCGGCGTCGCCTCGTCGTGCATGCACCAGCCGCCATTCACGCTCAGGTCAAGACGACCTTCCTTGACAAGCTGCTTCACGACCGTCTTGGTCTCCGAGCTCTGTTGATGCCACCAGCGCTGGAAGAACGACTACAGGGACACACACACGTGTTGTCAATAACTCGTGCGCCACAAGCAACTTCGACGCAAGCAAAACAACCAAATTATACCTGCTCCACAAACATGAACTGGCGGTCCGGGTTCTCCAAGAGCTCCTTCACCACCGTGTCCAGGATATACTCCACCCGCTCCATGTAGTACTGGTCGATGCCAACCAACCATCCTCTGCAGATACGCACACACACACACACACACACACACACACACACACAAACGGATCAATTAGTACAAATCACAAAGCGTTGGCATCATCACAGCGAATGGTCACTTCTGACGCACATCAAGAGAAAAAGAAAGAAAACACGCGAGTACGTACGGGTCGTCGTGCGAGTGTGCGATGAGGTGCACGTTGAGCTTGTGTGGGTCGATCTTCCCCTTCGTGTCGTACTTGGCGTTTACCGGGAGCTTCCACTTGCTCGGGTCGCAGTTCTCCGACGCGATACTCGCAGGCTTCTTCTGCGCGTAGCTCGGTGGCAACTGGACGCCATGGCTGTCAACCGCGCTTGGCTCCTGGGCGACCGCAGCGACTGCAAGCACAGCCGCCGCAGCTGCGACCCACGCGAGCACTCGAGGGGCGCGCATTCTTTTCTCGCTCTCCTTGTCGACCTTGACGTAAATGCACGAATGAATGCATGCAGATTAAAACCTTTCTTCTTCGCCCAGCAAACTTCAAGAAGAGGAAAGATCGCTTTGCCTTTTTTGCGATACTGTTAATATAGGAGAATGAATTGGGTGGTTTGGTCCCAATACAAAACAATAGTAGAGCTAGTCGCAATTCAATTTGAAGGGATGTTGATGAAAGCGCGCGATTCATTTTGGGCACGTGCCTTTCGGTCTCGCAATTCACAGCCTGATTTATCAAGTGAATTGGAGATTAAAAATGAATCGCTCGTGCGCTTTGATGAAAACCAAGTACTGTTGACATCCTGAATAGAAGCGCGTAAAGTGGACAGAAATACCGTACAGTACGGAACCAGCTGGGGCCACTCGCGCGCGTCACACACCGGCCAGAAATAAATGGATCGGATGCGATTTCTGGGCTACAAAAAGCAGCGCAAAAGAGCCAAAAAAAACAAGAAGCGTTACAGTACCGCCCACACAGCCAAGAATGGAGCGTGCCCACTGCTTATGATATGAAAAATTCTGTTATTGTGTGCAGCAAAAATGAGTTGACGTCATAGCATCATTTTTGGCCGCAAGCAAGGATCCCATGCGTTTGAGGTCTCTCAAAAAGCAGCGGTTCAAAATGCATCTGCAGCAGTATACAAACATCAAGTGCAAATGAAATCAAGTGAGGAGAGCGAAAAGCGGAAAAGCCCTTCCCCTTGCACCCATCTCCTCTTCCCTCTTCGGCTCCGATACTGTACATATGCATAATATCCGCATTTGGAGCTCTTCCTACCCCCGAAACGAGACCTCTTCGTGTGCATAGAAAGTTTACGCTGCGCAAAGCTGTGGCTTGTGTGTGTTTTGTGAACACCAGCGCCAGTCAGTCTATCTGTCGTGGGATTGCCTGCCTCGACGGAGTTTATGCCGCGAGATGACGCCCGTGAAAAGCGTATTCACACAAGAGATCCGGGTGACGTGTGCAGACGTGTTCACGCTGTATATTCAAGTGAAGCACAGCGCTCTCCAAATGGATTTTGACTCGGATGCGATACATAGTCACAATTGATAGCAGGCAGCTGCCATCTTGTGTCTCAGTCTGTTCGAATCAGACAGTTAGCTTCCCACCCCACTACCCTTCAAGATCCAAAATCATAATATCAGCTGAGAAACCCAACCACACCCATGCGAATCCGCAGAACCACAGAACCACACGCACAAGCTGGCTTTGCAAAACAAACACACATAATCCCTTATCCGTCCACACAATCCACTTGGGGAGGTCCATGCAAACTTGCATTTTGGTCCGTCCCTGTCGAAAGGAAATGGATGGGATAGGGCTAGGGCTTTCCCTTTTCCCTCCTCGCTTTTTTCTGTTCCTTTGCTTTGGCAACCCGAGCCACCGACTCTTTTCGCTCTTTCGCCTGTGCCTTCAGTATTGAAATCGCCAGCTGGCGACGCCACAACATAAGCAGACGGTCCAGTGCAAGAGCCGTCCCTCTCTGACTCTGTCGTCTCCCTCCTTCAAGCTCAGCATCACAACAGCACACACGCAGGACCAACAACAAGCAACACAAACTCAAAGCATTCGAAATTTGGACGCCAAACTTTCACGCGGCCAGCCCGACGCAGATTCCATTCCATATTCCCAGGTATCCACAAGCGCTGCTCCGATCCATTAGCAGGACCGGAAGACGTGTCAACCCGTAGCTGCTCGCGCGCTCATCATCACCGCCACACTCGCGCTTCATCGCCTTCTCAGACAGGTCGTCGATACATATCTATCCACCCACCCACCATGCCGCTGCTCCTGCGCCGATCGGCGCCCAGCCCGTCGATTGACCAGCTCGCGTTCGCAGTCCCCGCCGCACCGCTCGCGACCGGCTCGAATGGCAGCAGCAACAACAATAGCAACAACTCCAACAACCTGCGCGCCAGCACCGGCTCGGAGGCGCACTTTGCCCAGCTCCAGCGCTGCTCCACGCACGCGCGCATGTCGATGGCGCGCCGCCGCAGCACCGCCAGCATCAACGACACGGAGCTGCTCTGCTCGCACGCGAGCTGCGAGAACGAAGAGTGCAGCGACCCGCAGCACGCGCACCCGCTGCAGATGAGCGAGAGCTTCGAGGAGGAGGACGTTGTAGCCGAGCGCGACCCATCGTTCCGCGCGTCGTCGAAAAAGGCGTCGTCGTCCCAGGGCGACCAGCAGGACGACGAAGACACGGCGACGAGCGAGTGGGGATACGGCTCTGACGCCGGTCGCGCGTCGAGCGTGCCGAGCTGTGCGTGCTCCTGCCGAGACGACGACGCGTGCGCTGCGTCGTCGACCGTCACGATCGAAGACAAGCAGCTCGCCGTGGTCGACATGGAACTACGCGACTTGAGAAAGACGTTCGCGACCAAGCTCTACGCGCGCATCAGCAACATGTCCAAGTCGTTCGGGCGAAAGCGCGGCGGCTCCCACCCGCAGCTCACCGCGTCTTAAGCGCGAAACAAGAGATTGATGGTGAGTTTAAGCAGCTGAACGCCATAGGACTCCAGTATTGTGACCAGCTCACCACCAGAAGGAAATGAACGCGTGGCCAGCTGATGGTATCTGAGCCACTCGCCCCACCGCCAAGAAGACAGACTTGCTTCCGTGAAAGAGCTCGTGGGAATGAACGTTGGAATTCATGCCCATGAGCCACTCGCGAAACCGGGATCGCTTCGATGTACCAATAGTCAATAGAAGAGTGTCGTGTGCCAAAGTCACGTGAAAAGGAAAGCAGCCGCAGGTATAGAACCAGTCCGCCCCAGTATTTATCTCGTAATGAAAAAGAGAGTTTTTGATCGTTCTTACCATTGTGTGAAGCAAAAAAGTGTCCACTGGTTTGCGCATTCTCCAAAGGTTCGTCGACTAAATGGCGGATGTAGCTATTGTGCAAGATAGACAGCTGCACCACCATTTCGTCGATGAGCCTTTGGCGTATCCTTTTGCCTTGCTGGCGAATACAGCTTGTGGCGTGCCCATATCCTTCCAAGTGTGTAATTTCGACGTTAACTCAAGAGAGGCATATACAAAAAGAAAGAAAATGTTGCTGCTTACGATCGACCACACAGCAAGACGAACGCACATGCCATGCTTCTCCTACGCTACTGGTCGGTTAGTTTGATCTGCTGCGCTTCTTGGTCGAGACGAACATCAGGTAAAAGACGACCACGAACATCACCACCAGCGCGAGGATGTATCCGATGAAGCGCGGCGCAAGGAGCTACACGTACAGCAGGTCATCGCAACACATCGATGAGTCGGTCAACCAGTCAGTCAGTTGTTGCCTATTGTGAAACAAAAGATAACAGTGACGTCTTCGCGGGAACTTACTCCGTTCTCCAAGCCGCTGACGTCGATGCCGTTCTTCTTCTGGCGCTTGAGGCGCTCGCTCGCCTTGGAGTAGCGCTCGCCGGCGTAGATGGTCGGGCCGAGTGTGACATCCGTCAGTCGGCCATCGATGTCGCGGCGTCCGCCCAGGTTGCGATTCCGCAGCTCCATTGTGATTGTGATTGTGGTACTGTTGTTGTTGCTTTTGGCTGTTCTTGCGTGAATGAGCCTCAATACAACTCACAAAGTGAGGACGCCGAGTACTGTTGTGCCCCTTTTACAAGACTTGTTGGCTACAATATAAGGCATACTGTACCGTAATGTCTCTTCGTGTGTGGTCGGGTTGTGAGGGATTCGGTGATGGATAACCCTTCGTCTCAAGATTCAGCCCGTGGGTTTCTCTAAATATAATACTAGCTGGTATAATGCAGATAGCTTTATAAACCGGTCGATGGGTCCTCACTCGAGTCGACCATCCTCCCCGGGCCCGTCCGTCCTTTCCAGCACTCAATTTGATTATGGTAACACGTTCACTCCAGACAGACAGACAGATAGATATAGATAGTGTATCTGTGAGCATTTTTATATGAGTTTCAGTATGCCGTGATGCTTTTCCCGATACTGAAGATCGCTTTTCCTTCTCGGGTCGGCCAGTCACGCCCGCCTTAAAAGCGGCCGTGTCGCAAGAGAGAAGAGAGCTACATATCGGAACTCAAACGAAACCCGCACTCACGCCAGCAGCTCACGAGGGAGCAGGACACGAAGTGCGAGAAGGAGCCATTCGCGCTTTCGCCACCAAGAGCCAACGACAGACGACTGGACGACCGACAGGCAGGACCCCAAGAAGCATGAGCGAGTGGTGGGCAGCGATCGGCAAGCCCTTCGCGGACGTACGTTAGTTACCGCATGATGATGATGTGAATGGATGGATGAGTGAACTACTGATGGTTTCACGTGTGTGTGTGTGGATATGAACTGACGATTGTGTCTCTCCATGTGTATGTGTGAATATGAATACGAGCAGGCGCTTGTGTCGCTGGATGCGACCAAGATCAGCGAGGCGTTTGCGAACGCGCCGCACACGTACTACGAGTAAGTCTGAATTAGCAGACTATGTTGCGCGCCTATGTGCATATGATGGCTCACTAACCTGAGTATTTGTATGTCGCCACCAACAGATATATCCGCGCGATTTACGAGCGCAGCCCGGAGCACGTGATCATCGAGACGTTCCTAATTGTGTTCGTAATCTACATTGCGTTCGTGAAAAAGGACAAGCCGAAGCAGAAGGAGGTCAAGTTGAGCGCGAAGGAGATTGATGACCTTGTCGCCGAGTGGACGCCAGAGCCGATCGTGCCGCCCAGCAGTGCCAACGACAAGCAGCAGGCGAAGCCGATCGGCATCGTCGAGTCACTCCCGGACACGCACATCAAGCTGCAGGGTATCGACCGCCCGCTGCTCAACCTCGCCACTTTTGACTTCTTGGGACTCGGCAGCCGTAAGGAGCTGAAGGAGACGGCGGTCAAGGCGCTGACCAAGTATGGCTGTGGCTCGTGCGGCCCGCGCGGCTTCTACGGCACCATTGACACGCACGAGATCCTGGAGAAAGACATTGCGAAGATGATCGGCACTCCGGATGCGATCACGTTCTCGGACACGGAGGCGACGTCATCGACCGTGCTGCCAGCGTTTGCGAAGCGCGGTGACCTCATCGTCGTGGACGAAGGCTGCAATGACTCGATCCTCGTTGGCGCCAACCTCGCGCGCTGCACCACGTTCTACTACAAGCACAACAACCTGGAGGACCTCGAGCGCGTACTCAAGAGTGTGCGCGACGCAGACAGGAAGGCGGGTCGCAAATCCGACTGCCAGCGCCGCTATGTGGTCACAGAGTCGCTGTTCCGCAACCACGGCGATGTGATCGACCTGCCAAAGGTGGTCGCGCTCTGCGAAAAGTACTTCTTCCGCCTGTTCTTGGACGAATCGTTCTCGTTCGGCGTGCTCGGCGCCACGGGTCGCGGTATCACGGAGCACTACGACATGAAGGTCTCGGACGTTGCGATTATCTGTGGCTCGCTCGCGGGTGCGGCTGCCGGTGTCGGCGGCTTCAGCACGGGCTCGCAGGAAGTCGTGGACTATCAGCGCATTAACAGTGCCGGATACGTGTTCTCGGCATCCCCACCACCCTTCACGTCGGCTTGCACGTCGGAAGCGATCCGCATCATGCGCGACGAGCCAAGGCTGTTCGACCAGCTCCGCGCGAATGCGAACCTCGCGTACGACACGCTCTCGGCCGCCGTCAAGAGCGACTTCCACCTCACGAGTGCGCGCGCGTCGCCGATCCTGCACGTGCGCTTGCTGCCAAAGCTGCTTGAGCGCGTGGGCAACGAGGCCGAGCAGCGTGCTGTCGCGCGCACGATCTGCGACCAGGTGATGCACAACCTGCAGGGCAAGGGCATCGCGGTCATCTCGCCGCGCTACAAGAAGCACCAGACGTTCGAGCCGCTGCCGAGTGTGCGCGTGTCGGTGTCGGCGATCCACTCGAAGAAGGACCTCGAGAGCGCGTGTAAGGTGATCGGCGCCGAGTGCGTCGCGGTCGCGAAGCAGGTGCTGTCGGGTCGATCCAAGAGTAGAAACTAGGGAGCGTTACGAAATACAAGTAGTAGCAAGTGCAGCAGCGTACTCTGCATGCTGCACCTGTGTATCGTAAAGCGCAAAGAGCACATTGGGAACAACAAACGAAAACATAACCAACCATGAATATAAAGCAAACGTGAATACAAGCAGATTGTAGTTCATCAGTACAGTAGCAAGGTCGAGTGTGAATGCGAGTCTGAGTGTAGACACTTGAACTCATTCCTATGATTCATCGTCTCACTTGCGAACTCAGACTCGCGCTGGAGCGATCTTTCGTCTGAGATCAACCGAGTGCTCTCCTAAACCCTGGAGATGGCTTCAGCACCCATCACTACGAATTGATTGATTGTCCATCCAATGGCCGCAATGAACAGCGCGTACACGCGTGATCGTGCTGTTGCGATAGATTTGTATGTGTATCCTTTTCACGCTGCTGCTGCTCCTCTCCATCCATCACCGCGTGACCACCCACTTCTACGAGACAAGATACGCGTTGACTCACTACCAGTAGGTATCTGCAGAAGATCATCGCTTTGCAAATAGCTCATTCTCGCTGTCAGCCATGCGATTCTCTCGCAGGTATCCATCCATCGTGCTCGGATCTTCTCATAACGAGTGTGGCTCTTATTCTACAGACCCCGTTGAAGTGCAGACCTCCACAGGTTTTAGCCTTCAAAGGTGGCAGCAACCTGCAGAGGAGCGGCGGCTCGTTGAATCCTTTCAGAGCGCGCCTGCGATTGGGCGTAGCCAGCACGTGCATGTGCGCTTGTGGCGAAGAGCGTCGCAGCGACGCTCAGCCAAAGCGACATGCGTCCTCCTCTCAAGCACCAGCCTGCACGATTGAACAGCACTTGCGGCGAATGGGTACACTATGACAGCTCATCGTGAAAAAGCTCAGTGTGCACCTAATTTAGGCCAATCATAATGTATAAAACATAATTTACAGCCAATAAGACAGCTAATAGAGAGTTCAGCGCGCGATCTGACTCTTTGTTTTGAATGGATCACCTGTTGACCCAGGCATTAACGTCTCCGATTAAAGCGAGGAGCTCAATCGGGAGCTCCTGTAAATCTCCATCGTCTTTACGTCCATTCACCAAGGGTACATGCATCCGGCCCCTTCTTCCATCCACTGCGTCCAGTAGTCCAATAGGCTGCGTGTGCTTCATGTTGCTCAAGAACCGTCAACTGGAAGACCCTAACGGACATGCTCCATTTACAAGAGATCAACACAAGTTACGACTTCTCCTCCTCTACCTGCGCTCGAGCAGATGGAACGCGCGCTAAGCTTCTGCTTTCACTGCCGACTGTGCGCTGAGAGAGGAATCCAAGCGCCAGGACCAGTTGGAGCTGGCAGATGCTCACGATACCGCTCGCTTTCCGGTGAGAGCACTTTGGGTGTGGGTGCTTTTCGATTCGATGGCCAGAAGCGTCTGACAGGCCTTTACTTCGTGCAAAGCAGATGGGTACCCAGATTGGTATGGCTCCAATGGTCTGCTGGACCACCTGGTCATCGACATCTGGATCTCTGGGTTTTTAGTATGGAACTGAGTATGAGTCAATGCATGTGCCACCAGAAGAGCAATGCGAATGTTTGCTCTCTATGCGTCCAATCGCGTCGACGTCGCATGGAAGCCCGAGCGCCTGCCTGAATGACCAAGCGAGAGAGAGAGGATTAGGCGAGCTCTTCCACCCTCCCCTCCTCTTCTCACTCGCCAATTTGCTCATCCGTTTGCAGGACCGACCACATCCAGCCTTCAGCAGCCCGTTCCATCCTCAATCCTCGTCCATTTCTAAACCAGCCAATCCATTCCAGACCCGTCAACTCAGATCCCAGAGCATCTTTTCGAGAATAGCCATGCAGAGATCCACCAACTTCCTGCTCTTCGCCTCCGCTATCGTGCTCAGTGCGCTCCCGGCGGCGACTGCGTTCCAGAAAGGCTCCCAGAACCGCGTCATGTGGGAAAACGACTGCGACTTATACGGCAAGGACCAGCGCGCCGTGCGCGGCATCCCCGACGTCTGCGGCGACTTTTGCGCCAACGACTACACGTGCTCGCATTGGACGTGGACCAACTACAACGGTGGCACTTGCTGGCTCAAGAAGGGCAACTCCAACACCAAGCTCAAGAAGTACGGCGCCGTGTGTGGGTATGTTATCAACCGCTTCACGTTGTCCGGGGCGAGCGTCAACCAGGCTGTCCCAGCTCCAGTGCCGGCCCCAGTACCAGTCAACAACAATGGCCTGAACGTGGTCGAGAACCAGGCGATGCTCAACAGCGTCAACGCGTACCGGCAGCAGAACGGTCTAGGCAGTCTCCGCATCGATTCTCGCCTCAACGCAGCGTCCTCGACCCACTCGCAGGACCAGGCGAGCCGGTGCACGATGACCCACGACGGCGCCGACGGCTCGAAAGCCTGGGACCGCATGGCGCAGCAGGGATACTCGTGGGGAGCCGCTGCCGAGAACGTCGCGGCGGGCCAGAACTCGGTCGACCAGGTCATGAACTCGTGGTGGAACTCGCCAGGCCACCGCGCCAACATCCTGAATGCGGACGTAAAGGATGTGGGTTTCGGCAAGGCTGTGAACAACGGCTGCGGCAACTACAAGACGTACTGGACCCAGGACTTTGGCAAGACCGCGTAAGAAAGAGAAGATGGTCTAATGTACTGTATGTGAGTGGAAATGAGTGAGCTGTGATTGTATCTGTGTCGTAATTGTGCTATGGGGTGAGGCGTGACAGCGACAGAAGCTGTCTGTCGAAGCACTAGCATCGCATTATAAAGTAACATACAAAATAAAGAGCAATGTGCCGAGAGTCCGAGTAGTATTAGTATTCCCATGTCGCTCGTCATCGCGAGGCTTCTTCGTGACACCGAATCACATGAAAGGCATTGATTGGTTACGTACAGCAAAACGGCTTCAACATTAAAGACTGAGTCAAGCTCGTGGATCCATGAAGTCTGTCGGTGCTGTATCGTTGAACGAAGGTGATGGAGTGCGGACACCATCGTGACAGCTTCATCACCACAATTCGTCCCAATCATTGAGTGTCATGACATGGTGCACCGTCGCCACCGAACCATAAAGCAGGCACAAAGTATTGTGTAAGTACTCCGAAGTATAATTTTGTACCAACAGTGGCCTTCGAAGCCTTCGAATACAAGTTGAATAGTCACTCAATCGAACACAGTACTCCGATTACAATTGCCAGTCCACCGAAAGTGTCGAGGGCTCGTCGAATGTACTCCGAGAGAGAAAGAGAGAGAGAGAGAGAGAGAGAGAGAGAGCAGTGGGGGTGAGCTCATGGGGATTCAGATCCAGAGAGAGAGAGGCTTCCATCGTGCTACTCACGATTGCGCACCCAGGGCTTCCTTGAGCTGCACCCACACGCTCGGCTCTGCTATGGAGCAACGTGCGCATAGACAACACCAAGGTTGTGGCATTGTCAGCAAAATTCCCAGCTTTTACCCGAATCCCACCTTGCGTGCTGCTGCTACATAACTTTCTGTGCCATTTGTATGAGCAAAAGCTCGTAGCCCTAACCTTTCTAATTGATGCTTTTTTATGAGTGCTATGAAGTTGATAACCGTTTGTAGCAGCAGTCAAACTGTGGTCTCGTTGTTGCCAAAATCGCTTCGGCGCTTCCTCTGACAACTCGAAGCTGCCCATCATGAATGCGACCGGCACTTTAATAGCCTCTATATTATGAGGACATGTAAGTCACAAGTTGGTAAATCAAATCAGTCACTCTCGGTCTCAGATAACGGACACCACGCAATATGAAAGGATGTGTCCGAACTTGCAGATCGGATGAAGCCGCCTCTGTGTCTGAATGGAAATGCCACTTACGAAGCGCCCTCACTCAACACTCCCTCGCGGCTCCATGGCGGCGCCGCCTTCATCAACAACAGCAATTGGCCGCTTGAGGAACCGCACCGTTGACTCAGTTAGTTCGCAATCCGCATCGTCTGGGGTGAGCATCAACTTGCTATCTGTACCACCAGCCAAGTCAGCATGCAGCCCCCGAGTGCGCTCCTGCTGTTGTCCGCCGGCGTGGCGGCGGCGACGCTCATGACCACCGTGTCCGCGTTCCAGGTCGGCTCCCAGGGCCGCGTGATGTGGGAGAACAACTGCGACTTCTACGGCAACGACAGGTACTCGGTGCGCGCCGGCCCGGACGGCTGCGGCGACCTCTGCGCGAACGACGGTGGCTGCACGCACTGGACGTGGACCAATTACAACGGCGGCACCTGCTGGCTCAAGAACGGCCGCTCGCCGACCAAGAGCGGATTCAACGGCGCCGGCTGCGGCTACGTCATCGGTCGCGGCGCCGACGTGAACGCGCAGGTGAACAGCCAAGCGGCCGGGACCAACGGGCTCAGCGCCGCCGACACAAACGAGATGCTGCGCCGCATCAACGAGTACCGCGCGCAGGCTAACGTGGCGCCGCTCACGATCAACCCACTGCTGACCGCGGCCGCGTACGCGCACAGCCTGGAGCAGGCGCAGCTCTGCAAGATGGACCACATGGGTGGCGACGGCTCCCAGTTCTCGGACCGCATCACGGCCGAGGGCTACCACTGGAGCACGGTGGCTGAGAACGTTGCGGCGGGCCAAACAACCGTCGACGCGGTCATGACCGCGTGGTTCAACTCGCCAGGCCACCGTGCGAACATGCTGAACCCGGCGGTGAGCGAAGTGGGCTTCGCCAAGGGCGTGAACAACGGCTGCAGCAACTACCAGGTCTACTGGACGCAGGACTTCGGCAGCCCCGCCTAGACGGATAGAGTGACGCAGTTGTCATGGCTTGATCCGTTTGCTCAAGAGCTCCACGGAAAGAGTGAGAGATGTACGTACAACTGGCGGGCGTATGGGCTGGTGAGTGTCCAGTGGAGAACGCGCTTGCGGAAGAATACGAATCTGCGATTGAGAGAGAGAGAGAGAGAGAGAGGAGAGCGAAGAAAAGAAGACGCCGCCATTTGCGATTGCGAGCATCAAGGCGCGTGCGCTTTTTTCTTCTGCTTGATACGTGCTGACGTGGTAGAGAAGTCTCTGTCGAAAAGTAAAGCTGTAGTACATGATTGTGCGTTTGCGTGTCTTCCGTTAAGCGTGCTTGTTATATGTCGTTGCCTTGTTGGTTCTTGGCCTCGATGGAGAATCTTGAAGCCACCATTGTGCCGCGTCCCCAGTTGGTTTCCAAGCAAAAGAGTGCGCGCGTCATGCTTTTGGTTTTCATTTTGTTCCTCTTTGTGGTATTATGCTGTCACAACACAACAACTGTGGAGATATTGTGATACTGTTAACGGTGGCATGATTATCAACATCCGAGGACACCTCGGCAAATCTGCTGGACGAGTAAAAGCTCGGAAAACTTGACCAAGAGGTCGCAATTTGCTCCCAATGATGACGAGATACCATTAGCAGCGACGCCATTTTGCAGCCCATATAATAGCAATGCATGTAGCAATTGTTATCGCACACGACGCCACGCGACTACACGCTGCGTCACTCTCCGCAGTTCCAGCCGGCAGCCACATCTCACATATCACAACTGTAATCACCCGATCAACCACTGTACCTCTGCTCTGGTCCGCCGTCCAACGCGACGCAAGAAGCCTCGAGAAGTGCCGACCTCCAGCTGGCTATCTTGATGCCCCCAGTGCCCATGCTATCTATCTATTGTTCAAAGTTTTGCGCCCACCAATCTCATATCAGCCAGTTTAGTCAACTGGACAGAAGAAGCTTCCTTGCGATCCCGTGTCCTTTACGTTGTAGGATCGGTCGTCCGCCCAGCCTTGGACACTAACTACACGTAGAAGCAGTATCGCAGTCCTACGTAGTCTTCCGCTGTTATGTGAAGAGGACGCAAAGCCGGTTCCTGTCTGTCATGCTGTGGCGCTGGTGCTGACGGCGGCCGGCCAACCTCTACGATCCAAACTGTCTGTCTGTCTGTCAGTCCTCCGTTGAAATGGTTGCTCTCACATCCAAATCGCTCAAGTGTGACGATCTCCCAAAATGGTTTTGATTTTCTGACTTCCTGAACCAATTGTGGCCAATCAGCGGCAAGGAGTCGGTTCACTCTCCGACCGACCGACCGTTTTGGTGCCAATGCTCACTTGATTTCAGTATACTAGCACGAAACCGCCAGCGGTTACTGTAGAGTCGCTCGTTTCCTCGTTCACTCCGATCCGATCCAAAAATAGCCTTTACCTGGCTCATCCAGCTGGCAAGCACCGCCAGCTGGTTGGGCGACACATTCCGGCTGGAAGGCGCGCTCACTTGGTTTCACTATGCGAGCGCTGGATACGGCGTCAGAAACCTGAAGTGGCGGCCAGCACATGGAGAATACCTGACGATGGACCCGGAGCTCGTCGTTTGCTCGTTCGTCCGTTGTATGGTGGACCTGGCAATGAGGAGGAGGAGCCTCCATGGCATGCTGTCCATGCGGCCGTGCCAGTCACCTGAGAGCTCACTCTTCCATTTGCCTCATCACGAGCACCACCCAAGCCACTCTTTATCCGCACAGCCCAGTTCCATCCATCATGCAGACCTCGACCGTGCTCCTCATGCTCTCGGCGCTCGCTGCCACGACCGCGCTGCAGACTGCTTCAGCGTTCCAAGTGGGCTCCGGCGGCCGCGTGATGTGGGAGAACAACTGCGACTTCTACGGCAAGGACATCTACTCTGTGGCCGGAATCCCGGACATCTGCGGCGACGTCTGCGCCAACGACGCGTCCTGCTCTCACTGGAGCTGGAGCAACCACAACGGCGGTACCTGCTGGCTCAAGAGTGGAAGCTCCAACACCAAGGTGGCCACGTGGGGCGTCGGCTGCGGCTACGTCTCCGGCCGCTTCGACTCCGCCAGCGTCAACAACGGGCAGCAGCAAACCGACGGCAGCGGTGCGACTGTCAACAACGGCCTTAACGCCGTCGAGATCCAAACGATGCTCAACAGCTTGAACGCCTACCGCCAGAGCCAAGGACGCTCGGCACTCAAAGCCAACATCAAGCTCCACAACGCCGCCATGGCGCACTCACAGGACCAGGCGAACCGCTGCACGATGACGCACGACGGCAGCGACGGCTCGCAGCCTTGGGACCGCATGAAGGCGTACGGATACAACTGGGGTGCCGCTGCCGAGAACGTCGCTGCTGGCCAGACGTCTGTGGATCAGGTCATGACCTCGTGGTGGAATTCGGCCGGCCACAAGGCTAACATTCTGAACGCCGACATGGTGGACGTGGGCTTCGCCAAGGTGGTCAACAACGGCTGCAGCAATTACGCGACCTACTGGACCCAGGACTTCGGCAAGTCTGCCTAAAGTGTGGGGTTCTCTGTGTAAAAGTGTCGAGTGTCATCGTCTGAGCGTGTTTCAGTGGAGCCGTGCAACGCGCACAGCCAGTAGAGTATTAAGTGTGTGAGTTCGTGAGAGCACTAGTCAGTCAAAGTGTGCATGTGTATGTCATTTAAGGCGTGGGTGGGCTGGTACGATCGAAGTGCCAAAGCCGCAGCCCCCACCGCAATCCATCGTGGTAATATAAAGAGCAACATAAGCAATACCAGCCAAATTGTGAGCACCATTCAAACCAATGTCCTCTTGTTGTCCTTTTACTCGATTCTTTCTTTCTTAAAAACGCAACTGCTATAGCGGTGCAATAGTAAACTCAGATTCACAGCAGCCACACCGATGCATTGGACACTCGGTACGTTAGACGTTGTACGCGCCGGTAGAGCCGTACGAGGCCGCCGCGGCCGGGTAGTGCTCCGCGTTCACGTAGCGGTACGTGGAGAACTTTTCGCAGCAAAAGTAGCGGGTCGCGCGACGCGAGAGGCTCGCCACGCCGTGCATCATGCTCACGCCGACCAGCAGGAATACGACTGAGAGGAAGACGAACATGAAGAACCCGAAGACGCCGCGGTAGCCCTGCGGCAGCTCGCCGTTCGAGATCGCGTCCAGCGGGAACGACACCGAGAACGAGAGCGTGATCGCGCTCAGGAGCGACAGCACAAACTTGATCGTCGCAAAGTAGAGCGCCGCCAGCAGCGCCAACGGCGAGAACGACGACAGCTTAGGCGACAGGCGCTCGCCCGAGATGCCCAGCACGGCAGCGCGGCGTGGGATGCTCAGGTACACGTGCTCCTCTGGAGGCGAGATGAAGTTGTAGAGACTCACATCCAGCTCGGCGAGGAAGCCCACGAGGTAGAGCACGATGCGGAACACGAGCACGCCGAGGCAGCAGAGCGGCAGCAGCCCGATCGAGAGCGCCGAGCCGACGATGACCGTGACGAAGCCGACGACGCCCAGGCTCGAGTTGAGCGCGTGGAACACGATCAGCTTGAGCGTCCTGCGCAGGAAGCTGTCCTCGCGCGAGTACGCGGACGAGGAAGGGCCGATGTACGTGGCGTTCGCGTCCGTGGAGAACACGGGACGCGCGAGCGGCACGCTCTCACGCTCCTGCTCGTACGCAGGTGGTGCGCTGGGCTGCGCGAGCGACGGATACACTACGTCCGAGGGCTTCTCTCCGGGCTTCATGGTTGCTTCTGCTGTTGGTGCTTGGGGAGGAATGTGCGCTGCTGAGGCTGCTGAAGAATGGCAGGCGAGCAGCTTCGTTGGGGGCGAGTGAGAATGAAAAATCACTTTTGCAACTGCTTGGTTCATCTAGCTCATTGCTCATCACTTGAATCAATAGCGTCACTAAAGTGGTTTGTATAAGTATTTGTATAGGTCATTATTGCGGAGACAAGGGTCCTCCACGTTCTTTTTCTGGAACAACCATTTTGAAAGTGGGAATGATGGTATTCAATTATTCAATCACCTGCCAAGAAACCATATCACTTTTTCTCACGATATCATATATAATTCATGCTGAAATACCCTTCGTAGTTATTTGAATAGCATTATAGGAAATTAGCATCGATTATAAAGGTTAATATTGATGACAAGTGGGTGTACTGTACCCACTCAAACCTACTTCACGTCAAATCTCATTTGCAGCTGGCCACATGACAGCTGAGCTGTCGACATGCACTCATTCAATCATAAGCTTTCACACTATGTAACTCTTAGAATCATTCTCACGTTCCCAATCTCTCAATCCACAGGACCAATACCAAACAAATGCTGCAACGACTTCAAAAGCACCATTCCATTCTGGAGCTTGTCACTTCGTCTCTTCTCAGCCTCCTTTTGACAATATCAATCAGTACGTTCCGTAGCTCGCGTTCACTGGCACCTGCGCCACTGGGTGCGCGTACTGCACCGTATTGACGTAGCGGTAGGTGGAGAACTTCTCACAGCAGAAGAAGCGCGTCGACGCGCGCGACACCTTGGCGACGAGGTGCATGAGCGCGATGCTGATCACAAACATGCACACCCAGACGACCGCGAACAGCAGCAGGTTCTCGCGAGCGTCGATGCTACGGCTGCCGAACTGGAACCCGTAGTGGTCGTCCATGACGTCGTTATCAGACAGCGCCGCCACTAGCGCTCCCAGCAGTCCCACGTTCAGAGACACGACGACAGTGCTCAAAAGCCCGAGGGCAAACTTGATGGTGGCGAAGTACAGCGCCGCGGTGATGGCAAGCGGCGAGAACGAGAACAACTTGGGCGACAAACGCTCGCCCGCGACTCCAAGGAATCGCATCTCCTGTGGAATGTCCACGTACACGTGCTCACTCGGTGGAGAGATGTAGTTGTAGAGCTTCACGTCGAGCTTGGCGAGTCCGCCCACGATCCAGAGCACTCCACGGAAGAGCACAATGCCGACGCAGCACAGCGGGAGGAGACCGATGGAAATGTTGACCCCCGCGATGATCAGCACGAATCCAGCGATGCCCAAGATCGCGTTGAAAAAGTGGAAGATCACCAGCTTGAGCGTCGTGCCGATGCAGCTGTGACCACGGTAGTCGCCGCTGTGGGTCGGCGGCACGTACTGCAGCGGCTGGTACACTGGCATTGGGGGCTGCGTCGGGTAGCGATACTGTGCATTCTGTTGCGGAGCAGCAGCATCGTGGTTGTAGTACATCGGCAGCGCTTGCGCTTGAGCTTGTGTGCTATTGTCATAGTAGGGAACGGTCGGCTGGTGCTGTTGCTGCTGGCTTGGGAACGACGGGTAGCTGACGTCGTCGTAGCCGCTCGGCTGCTTCTCGCTGTCCGTGTACTCCCTGCGTGCGTAGTTCTGTCCGCTGTTACCGGCAGAGTTCTGGTGATTCGGGTACATGGTGGTGCTCTGGTGCGAGGCGTTTGAGAAGTGAGGATCGCGTTGCAAACTGTTGCAGACTCCAGTCGACCTGCCATTCGTTTCACACAGCAGAGGTGATGGAGCTGTTCGTGCCAGAGTGATGGTGAGCATGCATTCCTTTTCAGGAATGATGGTGATGCGTCATACAGAAAAGAGCCCTCTGTCTCTGAGAATCGTGTGGGCTGGCTTTGAGCCAAAGCTTGTTGGGCTTTGTGAGCTTGGCTTTGTGAGAGTAGATGACACGGCGATGCTACCTTTGGTATGCGCTTTGTATTGCTACAGCACGGAGTGCTCATGGCTCTTGGCTTGATTATCAAGCAATCACTGCGTACCTTCGATAGGATAGTTCTTAGCTTCTCAAACTTTCTTCTCTCCTTCTTTTTCAAAAACCATACAAGTCATTTTTTTCTTTTACGCCGAGCCGTAGGAGACGTACGAGGTGACTGTGAATTGTTGTGACGACGGCTGGTCTCGTGCCTGCTGCTGGTATCCTGGCGGCGCCAATGACGCATAGTTCGAGAACGGCTCGCAGCAGAAGAACTTGGTGGCTTTCTTCGACACGTTGGCGGCACAAATCATCAGCGCGCCACCGATGACGGTGATGCAAATGGCGGCGACCAGGAACGCAGTCGTGTCGTTGTAATACGAGTACTTGCTGGCTCCGACCTGGATGTCAATTTTCCCAGTGCCGCATGCTGACGAAATGAGAGCCACAAGCGGACACACAGTCATCGCTGCTGTCACAGCGCTCAGTGTCGCGACGACAAACTTGATCGACAGGAAGTAGAGCAGCGCCAGGATCGACAGCGGTGAGAAGCACTCGAGACTGGGGGCAAGCACCAGACCGGAGACACCACATTCCAGCGGTTTCTCGAGGTACACCTTCTCGTGCGGAAGCGAGATGAAGTTGTAGAGCATGACGTCAAACTGCGCCAGGACCTGCACTCCGTACAGCACGATGCGGAACACGACGATCCCGAAGCAGCAGAGCGGGATCAGCGAGAAGGCCGAGCTCACGCCGCCCATCAGCAGCGAACACGCGCCAAAGCCGAGCATCGCGTTCATCGCATGGAAGCCGACGAGTTTCAGCATCCGCTTGAGGAACTGGCGCTTTGGCACGCGCTGCGGTTTTCTTCTGATCACTGGTCCAAATGCCACGCCGTTCGCTGGGGGATACCCTTGGTTGGTGTACTGGGGCAGCAACGGCTGCTGCTGCGGCTGTCCTGGAGCGTGGTACTGGAAGCTCCCCTGCTGCTGCTGCTGCTGTGTGTACATCGGCGGGGGCTGGGACTGCTGGTGGCGCAACGATCCATGAGCGTAATTGTCTGGCAGGGCCTGGTTGCCATAGGACGAGCGCTGTTGCTGCTGCTGGTATTGAGAGCGAGCCCGAGGCGGGAGTGTTGGGTACTGCGGAGCGAACAGCGGCTGTTGCTGCTCGTTCGACAGCGGCGGTGCGCTAGCGGACGCACCCTGGCGCTGGCTGTCGGCGTGGTAGAGCGGCGCCAGCGGGGGCTTCTCGGCCGCGTCGTACGCGTACTGCCCGCCGCGCATACTGCTCTGAGCTGCTGGACGCTGGTCGCCGAATGGCTTATCTTGACTTGTGCTGTCGATTTTCTTGATTGAGGTTTAATACAGTTATTGCTGCTTTTGTGAGGTTTTACTTGATCGAAGTGTATGTGAGGAATGATTGTGTGGATGGTGAAACATGGGTTCACAGCGAAATGGAGGACGCCAACTTGATATGCAATTTGAGAGGGTAGACTTCAATCGTGTAATAGTGAAGTGGAGCCCTTTCTTCTCGCAGCGCTGGAGGTGACTATGCTATTCCTAAAGTGGAACGAATTCTCGTTCCATGACATTATTCTCACTGGATGTCGTGTTGTAGCATGGATACATTTTCTGTTGGTTGTCTGCATCATCCAGCCCGTCACCACACCACACCACCACCTGAATGCAATTGGTTCAATGGTGAAGTAGATGCCTATCATTCGCTGCATGTTTGATATACCAAGAAAAAGCGTTCATCTTCCCTACCACCACACCACAGGTAGCAGTTGTGCAGTACCTCTAACGCTCAGTCGTTTCACGGTCTTCTTGTATGTAACGGAAAATGATGCATGCACTACACACTCCATGACTGAGCCTGGTGAGAGATCCACCGCCAACCAGATCTGTACAACGGGCGAGCCGAGCGTCCATTCGTCATGAGCAAGCTCGAGGACTTGCTGCCGGAGCTCGCGGGCGTGTTCGCCACGCAGGAGAGCGCGATGGAGAACGTCGTGTCGCTGCTCACGACCCAGGTCGCGCAGCTGATCCAGGATAGCGACGCGCAGAACCGGCGCATGGTGGCGCTCGAGGGCTCGCAGCAGCAGCTGCAGGACGCGCTGTTGACCCTGCGCACGGCGTATGACTCGCTCGCGGACCAGCAGAGCGCGGCTCAGGCGAGTCAAACCGTGAACCTGGGAGTCATGGCTGCGAGCGTCCAGGGTATGCAACTCACGCTTCAGCAGCAGCTCCAGGACGTCGAAGGCAAGTGGCAGAACGTTGAAGCGCGACTTGAAGCGGCTGGCGCAGGGCCGTCGGAGACTGAGGTCATGGGCTTAGTGAGGGACCACCTCACTGTGGTTGAGACCAAACTGACGGCGTACCTGGAGCACCGACTGCTGGAGACCACGAACCGGTCGTACCTGCAGACGCAACACGCCAAAGAGGCAATGAAGACCGAGCTGGAGATGCTCGAGAAGAAGTTCGAGTACCTCTCACGCGTCAAGATGGAGATCAAGGACCTCAACAAGAAGATCGAGAAGCAGGACCAGACGCTCGACGACATGCGCATGGGCATGGAGCTACTGGCGAAGAACATCGGCACGGACGAGAGCGACAACGAGGAGGACAACAGCGGGAAACCGCTCCGACGCGTGGACAAAGCCGAGGTCATGAACGTCATGAAGCGCATTTCACTCAGCGGCGCCGACATCCAGGCCAAGATCAACGAGAACACGGCGCTCTTGGCGTCGTTAGACCCTCCTCCAGCAGCAGCTGTGGTAGTGGAAGAGGCACCAACAGCCCAGGAGACGACGACGACACCACGGACGATCCGATCCAAGTCCACGTCGGCTGTCCCAGCGCAGCAAGCGGCATTCACACGAAGCAAGACTATGGACATGCATCAGAACCTCAGAGCGACCGAGTCAGTGGAGGCAACGGAGCAAATCGCGACTTCGAGGGGCAAACGAGGGCTAATTCCCATCCTCATGCCTCTCAAGAGTGCGACGAGTCCTCCGCCAGATGATGGGAATAATGGGTCGACGATGAGCCCATGTACGCCAGCGGTAACCCCCGAGACTGCTGAGGGTACTGGGAGTGAACTTGCTCACGGAGAAGACACTGACGAGGCTGCCAACAACAACGCGTCCTCTTCGCCTGAGACAACACCTCCCGCGGCTGCTGACATTGTCGAGGAATCTCCTGAAGACTTGATTGAATCATCTGACGTCACTCAACCTTCCCCAGTAGAAGAAGAGATCGCAGTCCAAGGTGAGGAGCTACTCCAGCCTGCTGAGCAACTCGAAGAGCAAACACCCGAGCCTGAAATCTGTGAGGTCGTCCCCGAGCAAGCCCCAGAAGTAGTCGCAGAGGAAGAAGAGGAAGAAACCGAGGAATCGGACCGTGTTGTCAAAATCCTTTCGCCTGTGACCTCACGTGCCAGACTCGGATCTCGCGAGAAGCAGCAGCAGCAGCACAATGAAGATCTACTGGAGAGCGGACCTTCTCACCCCTCCATGCCATCCATGATGCAGCACATGCCCACGACACCGAACCTGGCGATGCTCTACCCAACGTTCGACGCGTCGACCATGATGATCCGCTCGCGCCGAGCCACGCGCATGCTCAAGGGCCAGAACAGCAACGTACGCAAGGACTCGACGCTGGACTCGTCACGCAGTGAAACCCGCACGCCGATGGCGAAAGAGACCATCAAATCGCTGTGGCGCCACATGTTCACGCGCTTCGTGCAGCTCAAGCGACTCCAGGTCCTCAATGGCACGAGTCCCGACAAGATCTTCCGCAAGTCGAACATGTCGGTCGGCGCGCGCGTCAAGCGCCTCGAGGAGACCACCGCGGACCTGGAGGAGATGGTCGACGTGCTCGAAGTCAACATCCAACAAAACTCCCAGAGCGTGCAGCAGTTGGCGCAGAGTATCGCGCAGCACCAGGTAGATGTGGACGCGAAGGTTGACAAGCTCAGCGAGGACACGCAGCTCCAGGGTCAGATGATCATCGGCGTCGAAGAGAAACTCGACCTCATTGAGCTCGACTTGCGCCGCGTGCGCAGCTCCAGCCGTCGAGACAGCAGCCAAACTGCGTCAAGTGCCATCGTGAGTGCGTTCCAAACCGTCGAGCACGCGGTAACAAAGCTCAGCGAACTGGAACTGCCGGCGCTGGCCGCCAAATTCGAGACTATGCTGCACGACCTTCGACACGAAATGGACTACAAATCGAAAGAGATTGCCAAGGAGCTCTACAGATCCATCGACAGAGTGCACGAGACGCAAGTTGCAACCGGAGCATCGCTCTTGAAGCGGACAAATGACTTTGTCGAACGACTCTATCGCGACGTCATGAACCTGTCAAGAGCGCACGTGGTATCACTGGAAATGGTGCGCAGCGCCAAAGTTCCGTCAACTACGACGACAACAACATCGAAAAAGAAGCTCACGCTCTTTGACGTGAGTCTCGAGATGCTCCAGAGCATCTTCCTGAGCTTCCAGAACGACTGCAAGTCGCTACAAAGCGAGGAAGAAGACGAGTCGACGGCGTCATCCACACGTGGTGTGCTGCTTGAGCGAGCGCTTGATTTCCTCGACCAGCTGGAGAAGCTGAAAGAGCAGTCTGCGAAAGCCAAGTCCAGTGCGATCGCGGTATTTGGTGGCGGTGATGAGAGCGATACTGTCACTCTCAACATGGGCAGCTCCAGCTTCACAGATCACCTTGTCCTCATGACAGTGACACAGCTGAAAGCCCTGGAGTCTCTGTTGACTTCCGATGAACGCCAGGAGGACAATAAAGACGCTGAGGGCAACTCCTCTGACGTGTCGTACCAGATCAAAGACCTGGTAGTCCAGCTCCGCTCTGTGCTCATTCTGCTCTTCCTGCACGCCGAGTTGCTCGATCCGCACCAGAAGCTCCAAGCTGTCCTTTCGACGCAAGAGACGATGCACAAGGAGATCCGCGTCCACGACTTCTCCATCTCGCAGCTCAACACGATCGGCGCGACGGTCAAGATGCTAAACACGCGCGTGGACTCGTTCCTGGAGATGTCGTTCTCGTTCGCCAAGGATGAGGATGTGAAGAAGTCGATCCAGGAAATGCTCAACTCGTCCGAGAATGTGCGCGACAACCTCTCGCAGCAGCTCGAGACCACGCACTTTGAGGCGCAGAAGCGCGATGAAACCCTTGAGCGCGAGCTCACGCAGCTCGTGGCGAGAGTCAACAAGAAACTCGACAAGGACGAACTGCTGTGGACGCAGGAAGTCATCGAGCGGCAGCTACAGAGTGTCGCGAAGAGCTCCCTCGGCGAACAGGACCTCATCGACATCCACCGCCTGCTCCGCAATAAACTCGACAAAACCTACTTCAACGCCCTGCTGGCCGAGCAGCGCAATCGCGCAGCTGAGAACGGCGGTGGAGGTGGTGGTGGAGCAGGAGGCGTCTACGGGGCTTCTTCGAACGGAGCACCGGGCAATTCGCCGCTCATTGGTGCAAAGTGCATCTCGTGTAATAACGAGCTCCCGCCCACGAAGGCGATGATCAAGAGCGTCGTGAAGGACCAGGTACACCAGGAGGTCGCCAAGACGCTCGCTCGTCAACAGCAGCAGCCAGGGATGGGTGGTGTAGCAGCTCCGGGGGCTTCTTCCTTCAACGCGTCGACGCACCGGAGCATGGAGAAGTACAAGAAAGAGCTCCTGATGGCAGCGCTGCAGCAGCAGCAACAGCAGAAGAACCTAAGCCGCAAGTGAGGTCAGCAACAAACAAAAAGAATGGACAGAACAGTACCTGGGTGGAGGGATTTGGCGCCAACATCTCTCTCTCAAACGATGCGTGGTGTGTGATATGTGATGTGTGTGTGATCTTGGATTCGAATAAATATATCATGGCATCTTCTCGCTGAGGCTACTCTTCTCTCCCTCTTGAGTTAAAACACGGCGGCGGCGACGAGGATGGCTTGCAGCAACTGCGACGCGATTTCTTTCACGAGAATCATGTTGTTCTCGTCCTGTGCCAGCGCGTAGATGGTCGGGTGCAGGTTGTACTCCACGAGGAACTGCGTCGGCGACGTGTGCGACTCGAAGAGGCTCTTGAGCATCTTGAGCAGGTTCTTGCGCACGATCGCCTTGGGCACCAGACGCAGGCGCTTGAGGATTTCGGTCACGAACAGCGCGCTGCGGCCGAGCGATTGGTTCATGCGCACCGAGCGGCTCATCATCTCGATGAGCGGCTCGAGCAGGTTCTCCAGCTCCGTGTCCTGCGCCAACCGGAAGCACTGGATGAGCTTCATCAGGTTCTTCGGGATCAGCAGCACGTTCTCCATCTTCACCGTGTCGTGGATCAGCCAGATGCTGATCGACTTGATCGCGTCCAGCTGCCAGTACTTGTCGTCCAGCATCTCGAGGAAAAGCGAGACGCAGTCGCACGCCCACAAGTGTGCGCGGGCAGTCGGCGACGCGTGCGCCAAGTCGCAGAGGATCGGGAGCGCGAACTGCTTCAGCGGACTCGCGTTCTTGATTACTTTCATCAGCGACGGGATCACGCCCGCCTGCGCTGCGTGGGTCTGGCGGTTGCGGTTGATGCGGCAGAGGTAGAACATCGACTGCAGCACGATGTTCTCCACTTCCTTGCGCTTGGAGCTGCCTCCTCGCAAAGAGAGTTTCTTATGCTGCGGGATGCTTGCTTCTTGCTCGTTCAGCAGGTAGACGAGTGTCGGAATTGCGCCCGCGCGATCCAGTTTCTCCAGCGTCATGGGTTCCATGCTTAGGTTCCGAATACACTTGAGCACCTTGACCATCGCAGCGACGAACTCTTCCGACTGGCGGACTTTCTGGATCACTGCCGCTTGTCGCCTTTGACTGTCCTGCATACTACTGTTCGTCTGGGAAAGTGGTGAGAACCGTGGGTGCAGCGCCTGCAGCAATCCTTCGAGCACCGCGCCATCACACACGTGCTCCTTGACCACAGTGTCACCCTGCGAGAAGAGCAGGAAGATGTCGCACGTCTTGTGCAGCTCCTCCATCGTCCACTTTTTCGGCTTTCTCTGGATCGACGTGCCGCGCTCGTACATGCCGCTGTTGCTGCCCAAGTCCCGCCGTTCAATGTACTCGCTGACTTCTTCAATGGCATCTTGAGAGCAGACTGACTTGACGATCTCGTTGAACACGACGACGAATTTCTTCAGCAGCCCCGCCTTCACGAACAGCCGGCAGATGTCGTTCTTGGGGATCGTCTGCAGATTGAACACACTGAATATCCCCTCGAGCGCGATCCGCAGCAGATCAAAGTCGTTATCTGTGATCGGAGACTCGTTGATGTCCAGCGTCAGGAAGTCCACGAGCACGGGGAGACCGCCGCACGCGATGAACATCTGCAGCGTCAGGGAACTGGTCTTGCAGCTCTGGCGAACGAACTTCGCGGCCTCCAGGCGCACGTAAGACGAGAAGCTCAGCTCGCTTCCAGAGTCCATCGACAGGTTTTCCTCCGAGACAGCGGACGAGTAGTCTTGCTTCGTGAGCTTGATGATGACTGGCACGAGTCCGACCAGTGCCAAGTTCTCTTGGAACTTTTGGTTGTCTTCCACAATCTGAAACGGTACGGCAAACAGTCAAGTTAAACAGAGGTTAGCGCACTTCTCCTAGCTCACTTGCTCATAGTAGCACGCACTTACCATATTAATCACTTTGAGCACAGCATGGAGCACATCCATCTTCTTCATCTCCAGAGCCTCCATGATATTGGGCACCACGCCAGGCTGGGACATCAGATCCCGTCGAAGCGCTTGATTTGTTTCGAAAATCTCTTGCTACAGACCATGCGATAGAAACACAACGAATGAGTTAAACACATATGAACATGAAGAAATACATACATCAGTCAGAGGACCCACCAAACTCATGCACGCGTCCAGAATCACTTGGTCGTCCATGCTCGGGTCCAGGAGTGCCAGGAGCTCCACGACTCGCGCAGTCGCCTTCTGGTTGCTGTCTCGAAGCGAATCGAAACCCAACTCATCCTCAAAGTCCGGGAAAGCCTCGGCTGACTCCATCGCTGTCTTGATGTCCTGCTTCGACAGCCGGTGAGCCATGCCGTCTGAGTACGTCGAGTCGACCATGTCGTCGAAGCCCGCGTCGTCATCGTCGTCGTTGAATTTGGTCAAAATCAGTTTCCCAGTCGTTTTCCCCTGCGACTTGATATCTGTCGTCGTCGACGAGTTCTTTCGTGCGAGCGCTTGAAGGAGCAACTCTTCGTCAAACTCGTCGAAGTCCATGTCGTCGCCGTTTTCTTTCTCAGAGAAGCTCTGGAGCTTCGTCAGTCGTTTCTCCTTTGGCACGAGAGACGAGCGGTCCCACGAGGAAGGAGATGCCGCGGCATTATTGCTTTTGCTTGCAGTCAACCTGCTCGTACTGCTGGTGTCGAATCTCCCAGACTTCAGTGACGGGTTTCGCTGGGAAAAGTCCAACGCATCTGACGAATCTTGGTCGTCCCAGACGTCCGAGTCGAAGAGTGCGTTCTCGTCCTCTTTGCTCAGCTGGAACACCTTGAGCGCAGATTCCGGCGCTTCCACTTTTGTTTTTCCACGCTCCTGGTGGCTTCCGGGAACGAGAACGGCAGCAGCTCTTCCTCCTAATGACAACGGTTTTGGCGCAGCATCGATTCCCAATTCATCGTCCCAGTTCTCTGCATCCTCGTCGTCGTCATCCTTCACGGTTCCAAGCCCCACTGCAGAGCTCGTCTCGGATAGTGATGTGTGCTTTTCCTTCTCGTACAATTTGATCGTGTTGAGCATCGCGTCGCGATCATGAAGCGACGACACGTTCTCCGCGACCATCTGCGAGCTTTGCTCGACTTTGTTCTTGGGGATCTGCGCGATCCACGGATGCCCGAGTAGCTCTTTCGCTGAGCACCGGAGACGCGGCTCTTTCATGAAACACTTCATGATGAAGTCGTGTAGTGCCTAGATATACCGTAGAGAGAGACAATTGTGAAAACGATGAGCCAATACGAATAACCAGTGTTGGAAGAACAGAAAGGGAGGTTTCTACATACCGGTGAGATCCGCTCTGGGAGCGGCGGGTGGTCGTCTTGAACAATCCGAAAGAGCGCGGCCATCGGCGCCAGGTCAAAGTACGGCGGCTTGGTCGACAGCAGCTCGATGATCGTGCAGCCGACGCTCCAAATGTCGGACGCGAACGAGCAGCCCGCCATCTCAATCACCTCCGGCGCCACTGTAGTTTTCATTCCACAGTACAAAATACAACAATAAGAAGAAGTGAGGTAACTCGTACCTCAGTAAGAAAGCACGAGACGCCAAGAAAACAACCCAATTCAAGCACTCACTCCAGTACGGCGAGCCGACGACCGAGTTGGACTTCTGCGACTCGCTGAGTTTGACGGCAACGCCAAAGTCCGCGAGCTTGACGAGTCCGTCCTTCGTGGTGAGGATGTTGGCGCCCTTGACATCACGGTGCAGCACGCCCTGCTCGTGTAGGTACGCGAGTCCGCGCAGTACCTGCGCGATGTACATGGCCACGAGCGTCTCCGAGAGTGACCCGAAGCGCTTCATGAACTGCGCGAGTGAGCCGTTCTCCATGTACTCGAGCACGATGTACAGGAAGCTCTGCGTGCGGATCGTGTCGTGGTATTTGACGATGTTCTCGTGGTTGAGCTTCTTCAGCAGGCTGATTTCGCTCTGATACGATAATAGATAGGATAGGACGAGCAGAGAGCGAGACGAGCGATAACATACGTTAGACCAAACCTACAGAGAGCACGCCGCGCAGCTTAGCGCTCTTCGCACAGTACCTCAATCGACAGCAGCTCGTCCTTGTCGATGCCGTGCAGCGATACCTGCTTGATCGCGACCGAACGGCCGTTGCGCAGGTCCAGCGCGGCAAACACGAGTCCAAAGCCACCGCGTCCGATCTCCGCCCCCAGTTGCTAACGAGTCAGATACATACACAGACTGTCAGCGCATACATCTATTACACCAGCGCACTGCCCATCCTTCTAGCATATTGAGCCGTACGTAGTGGTCGCCAACGATGCGCACTTGGTCATTCTCGCTCTTCTTGGTCCGCGAGAGCGCGCCGCCGCCGCCGATTGTGGAAGTGCTGAGCGGACGGTTCGAGCCGCTGCGAGGCCGCATGCTGCCGCCGTCACCGCTGGAGACTGCGGGTGCGGACGTGGAAAGAGCGGATGAAGATGAGGACGCCGGAGGACCCACGCCGGGGCCAGAGGCAGCGCTCGCCTTCGCGTACGACCGGTGCATCGGGGCGCGCACTTCCATCGCAGATTTCCCAATTGCGGGACTTTTTTCAGAAGGAACAGCATTTGTTTTTTTCACCTAGGGATTTCAGCCTGTACAGTTAATAAACCTTTGCGCAAAGGCGTTTTATCCTATCAAGTCTTAATTTTGCTACCACGCAAATCGAGAAACAAATAACAGATAGAAGGATATACCGTAGAAGACATATAAATATTTATACACTAGAAAAAATATTGATGTAATTATTGTAGGATTGCTACGGATAATATGCCACTCATTACAAAAATATATTCCAGAAAATGCGTACGCGAATATGCGAGCCCGTGTTGGAAGCTGCAAATATATTTCGCGGATTTTTTATGACGAAAACGAAAGTTGTAGTAGCGAAAAAAGGTGCACGACCACTGTTTGATTTACAAGGAGCAACATAGTGAAAGTAAACTTCTGCAAAAAGAGAGAATCTAATAGTACATTTTTGGTTTGTGTTGAATTGTTGAATTTTAAATAATTTACTACACATCTCCTATTGGCCTGTTTGACAAGAACGTGTCCCACATCATTTCTGTCCTTTTATACCAGATACTGGTGGGACACATTCCTTCGAGTTCGACCTCAAACGAATAATACGAAACAATGTGTCCCAAAGAAGTATATCGTGGATCATACACAAAAGCTGCTGCTTTGCTTGTGACACATAAGCGGTTCTCAATTTTGGCTGCAACAGGAAGAAGATTGTCAAAAAATTATCCAATCAAATCGTTTCAAAAATGAAACCCCCACACCTTCGACGGCAGCTGCAAAATCGCCATGCTGCGAGAATCGGCGTGTGCGCGACGCATGCGCGAGTACGTTGCTCTTCTCAATCGCAGGCTTTGGGAGTGATACACGCGGATCGCGCATGGTGTCGAGAACGATGGTGACGACGAATTCGACGGCATGTTGCTGGAGCGACTGCAGACGATCGCGCGATCACGCTATCTATGTCCGTGCGTCTACCGCAAGTAGGAGCCTCGCTTCACACGGTTCATAGCGGATTGCAGCGACCACGAGTTCCTGTGGTCGTTCAAAATGGATAGGACATTTTTTGCAAAGCCAGTAGAGCTCATCAGAGAAAACACTGCCTTCACCACGACTCCAGGCAAGAAGAAGATGGTAGCTCCAACCTGCCAGCCCATGGCCTTCCTGGAGTCCATTGGAACGCATAGCTCGGGCGCCTGCGTAGAAAATATTGGCGCGCTTTTCGGCGCCACGAGCGGGTCGTACTTTGGCTATATCGAGCGTATTGGAGGCGCGCTACTGGAGCCGTACGACGACATCGTCTGCTGACCGTCTGAGGGTGAACGGAAGGCGATAGCAGATCGAATCTATGCCAGCTACGACTTCCTGAACTGCGTTGTGGTAATAGACGGGAATCTGCTGCCGCTGGCGTTCCAACCCGCTCTCAACGGAGAGGATTACTTTACCCGCAAGGGCTCCTACGCGCTGAATGCGTTGATCTGCTGCGATTACCAAGCAAAGATCACGTATACGCTCGCTGGCTGGCCAGGATCGACCCACGACAACAGAGTTTGGACGAACCCAGAGCTCTGCCGCTCGCCAAACACATTCTTCTTCCAGGGTCAGTATCTGTTGGGGACTCGGCGTTTCAAACATCGCAGTTTGTGGTACCGTCATTCAAAAAGCTCCCAGGCGCAGCCCTCGCTCGCGAGCGAGAGTTTTTCAGCATCAAACTCGCCAATATTCGCATTCGCACGGAGCACTGCATTGGTCTCATCAAAAGACGTTTCCAACACTTCAAGGGAATCTGTGTCGTGACGTGTAAGAGGGCGTTGTTCACAACAGCCTCTCAAACACAGCACACATGCTTGAGCGTCTTGAGGTAGCGTTCCCGACTTGGAGGGACGGAGACTTGACCACTTGAAGGCGAATTTGCAACTGAATTGAAAAGCTGTTATGGTTCTTGTCGCTACGCCTAATTAACCTCAAGGGCCCCTAGAGGTTATATGAATAAAACCTGCACATGCAGAGATAAACCTACTAAACTGATATATAAAACCTTGGGTACAATGAGGTTCAACCCATAGGGCCTTGAACTTGAAGCCCTGTGGAAAGTTCCCTGCGAGGTGATTGTCTCGCGCTATCATTTCAACCAGTAGTGACACGTCGCATGCGTCGCCAGTGAGGTTCCCCAAAGCAGGAACCATCATTCTGCACTGATTAGTACAGAGAACCTTTGTGATATCATTCAATGACGGAATGACATCGCTCTTCCATGTGGGACTCGTTTGTACTGCGATCCCTTTGCTGCTAGTCAACCACAATGCACGTCGGAGGTGATGTGCGCCACATGTTCCGCTTTCATGTAATGAGACAGATAGGGCCATTACAATCCGCAACCGCCACGACCTCACGCAGATCATCCGACTATTCTTATGTGCCGTCACCATCCACAACTTGCTTGTAAATGATCCACTTCCCTCAGAGTTAGCGGATGAGATACAGGTGGAGTGTGCGAACGAGACAATGCTCGAAGACAGGGACTGTAAGGATGCATGATTACAGGACCTTCAATCTTGGAGTGCGGGCCGTCATCATTTATACTCTCTCCCTTTTTACATACATTCTAGGATAGCAAAAGAAAATAAGTAGCGTAAACCACACGCACGCAAGACACGTGCGACAAGTTGAAGATTCATATTAGATAGAAAAGAAATCAGAAAGAATCCAGTGGGGTAAAGACACGGCAGGATCTGTGTCTTGTGGCATAGATACGCGTGTCTGTGTCCTACGCCCATGTCCTACCCATAGGGCGCCCCTCTTGGACAAGAAACAAAGAGTAGGAAGGCAGGCAGAAACAGACACACTCACACACTCACTTCTCATTTTACCTCAATACCAACAACCGCCTTCCACTCAAGCTCCTCGTCTCGCCATCGGCTTCGCCTCTTCGCCTCTCTCCGCACACGACCATGGTCCTCGCCATCCAACGCTTCCTCGCTCTACGCCAGACCAGCGCTCATCTCGCTCGGTCCGTCGGCTGCGCTGTATCAGGTCGTTACACAACCCATAGGACCTTGAACCCGAGGTTCTATGGAAAGTTCCCTGCGAAGTGATTGGCTCGACCATCACTTCAATCGGCAGCGACACGTCGCCTGCGTCGCTAGTCTAGTCCCCCAAAGCAGGAACCATCATTCTGTACATGATTAGTGCATGTCGCAATCATTCTATACTGATTAGCACATGCGACAAATACTCTGTACAGGAATGTCCTGTGACATCATCCAATGATGTCACCTGTGCACATGGGTATCGACGATGTTACCAGTATCCGACCGGTAATAGTCACCCATGATGCACCGTGAAGAGATGTGGACCACACACATCTGCCTCCATGTAATGACCAAGAGGGCCCATTACACCGATGCAAACTCTCTTGCATCCTCTCCCGATCTTTGTCGACAGAAAGATCCTCGCGATTTGGAAGCCAAGAGAGCTCATCCATCTCCGAACCCGCAAACTAGTAGGATCTGTTTAGAAGAACTTCCTCGACGCAGCGGAAACAGGATCCCCTCCACTGAAAGAAGTCCAGTCGACAACGCTACCCGCTGTGGATGAGAGCCTCAACCCCGTCAACCCCGCTATTGATGACGACGACGGCGACATACTAATGCTAGACACATTATTGGTTCCTGAAGCCAAGTTCCAAACTGCTTCAACTGACGCGGTAACCACAGACACAAGCGTTCCGCTGGATGTGCTGAGCTTCAAGAAAACGCCAAAACGCCCCGCCGAAGTAAAAAAAAACAAAAGCCCATGGCTCTCAGCGCAATCCAATTCCATGTAGTGAGCTATGCGTTCTTGGCGGTTTGTTGTGGTGGTCGTGATGCAACGAGTTGTGGCTCTAATCTGCTGAGAATGCTGGTTCCGCTGCGCCAGCGCGGCTACAGTTACTCACGGCTTTAAAAGCTGCAATGTTGAAGAATGGCAACAGATGATGGTCACTGTAGTACCCACTTAATCACTCGACACCGAGTAGTTTTATTTGTCAGTTGTGGTTTGTGTTTTTATATGTTTCGTGAGTAAGAGGTTGGCACAAAGATTGTCAATTTACCTACCTCGTACAGCACAGAGATTGCCGATTTACCGACAACCATGGCTTTCGGTCAGTGCCCCGACTTTGAAACTGGAAATTGTGCAATTCCTGTACAAAGACCAAGTATAAGTATCATGTGCACCTATGTGCAAACCCCTTACAAAGACCAAGTACAGATAAACCTGCCGAACTTGATATAACCCGTGGACAAGCCTCGCATCATATATAGCAGGCTGATCAAGTTCCGGAAGGTACAACCTGTTTTTTCAATTTAAGTCAACTACCACGCGCGAATCAGTGCGTTTTCGTGCATAAGAGAATCCATGGAACATGTGACTGTCAACAAATACTCGCAATATGGTTTTGTCTCCTGGTGTAATGCCGATAGCACACCAATCGCTTCATCAGCTAGCATTTAGTTGCAATACACTCGTCAAATTTATAGCAGA
>JAADVO010000220.1:0-43926 GCA_023335655.1 Globisporangium spiculum | reverse complement strand
GGCCTCCTTTTTAGTGGCCCCTCTGAGCCAAAATCGCGCTCATTTTCCAATTTGCGGGCTCCTGCGCACTTGCCTCCTGCCTCTTTTTGCTCTAGAAAACGTTTTTGTCGGTTTTCTCAGTCCACAGGGGACGATAGACCATTCTGAGCCGCCATACGTTTTCTATTGTTTGATTTGGTTCGCCGCTGTCTTGGTGTGCCCTTTGATCAAAACTACCCAAGAAGCCCAAACGCAAAACCCGTTTCGTTCAGACAGCAGTCAAATTGACCCATCCGTACAATTTTGACCCGTTTGATGGACGCGTTCCCTATTTCTGGAACAAATAATTAGGGACACTTTTGCTTTTGAGTTCATCCGCCTTTCCGGAACAGGCTACTATATCGGTTTGTTTCTGTCTAGAACCGATCCGGACTTTGTTCATTACTGTAATAAACGAGAAGTTCGGATTTTTCCGATACAAATCCTGTCGAGAAATATGCGTCTTTATTTTCTGAGTTTCCAGTAGTCACATTTTCACCCTTTTTTGATACGCCCTTAAAATATGCACCAATTTTTGAAAGAGTTTGATGTGGAGTCGGACTGCACATTTTCTGTCAGAATAGGGTACCTTTGGTGGTTGTGGTTGTTTTTTAAGAGCCGACATCTGGAGTGATTGTCGTTTCAAAGCAGGTACTGGGAGTGATAGGGCTCCAATCAACGACCAAGTCGGGTCCTACGTTTTCCGTACGTTTTCCACTTGACTTGGAGATTGTATGCGGGTTCTTCCTTCTTCCTTGTCGTTCTGCGCAACAGCCAGAAAATCTGGTCCATCCCTAGCCCTTGTTTGTGAAACGCGAGCCAAAACCACCCACCAACATTTTGTGCTGGATTTTGTATGTCACCAGCTTTCGGTTTGTTTGTTTCTGGGCAAAGTGGTTGGGGTTGTGGATATTTTGTTTTTTGTGTGTGGGAAAAGTGAAAGGTGAGATGCGCGATGTTCTAGAACGTCTAGAAAAAAAACACAGGAGAAAGACACACAAAAACAATCGAAGGTGGTTGTGCGAAATGTTGCAGAGTTTGTTTGACTGTTTGCTTGTTGTGTTTGTACGTTCAGAGACGTGCGAGCAACACGAGTGTAGTTGTGTAGCAGTCACGAGGGTCGCGAAACATGCTGAGCCATTGCTCGATCCAGTCTCAGTCTCAATCAGTCTCGCTCGCGCACACGTGCACTCACTCACTCGCGAGCAAGCCTGCAAGCCACACGCAAGGATAGATAAGCACGGAACAGCAACCACAAACAAGAGCAAATAGGTGGTCGCCTCACACAAATGGCTATTTTTACCCAATCAGAGCCGCCGCTCGTGTTTTTGCGCTGCGGGTTTTCTCCTGCTGATCGAGGTCGGCCGTGCGCGAGCCCGACTGCTTTTTTTCCCAGGCCAGCTTTTGTTCCTAACGACGTCGCGCGCCTCCCGAAGATCCAAAACAGCATTGCTTTCCAGCAGGTCATCCCTCCTGCTGTTTGAAGGTGAGCCAACAAATGCTGTCTTTGGGTGGTCAGGTCTCCCAACTTCCTTTGTTCTTCTCTCTTCCCTTCCCAACAAAAGGCAAAAGGCCAGGTCGTCCCATTCATCGATTTTGTTCCTGTCGCACCATCCGCAGATCGGAACAGAACCACACACGACCAGACGGCTCTCCCTCTCGCCCCACAACAACAGCAAACAACAACAGCAAACAACAACAGCCTCATAGCGCTCGCTCTGCCTTGCTTTGCGCGCGTTATTACCATCCCATACAGGCAGCCATCACCCGCCCGCCCGCGCGCGCGTGTGTGTGCTGCGCCAGTCGAGTCGAGTCGATCCACCAATAGGTAGACCGGTCGATCGACATCCTCCTCATACCCACCCGCGCGACCGACATCGTCCTTCACTCGGCTTCTCTCGTCGCGCTTGTTTAACATCGTCCGAATTGATCTTGCGTGATTGGGAAGAGATCACTTCCACAAGCAAGACAGCAACCTTGCTTTGCGCACAAGAAACAAGCAAGACAACAAGCGAGCCCTGTTTGGTGATCCGCGACCACCTGTCCGAGTGAGTGTATCGACAACCTGGCCGTCGTCCCTGTTCATGCCCAAGCGATCCGGTCTCCCGTGCTCTCCCCCCCCACCACCACTACCGCCACCTGTGTCCACCTCGCCGTCCGCTGAGCGACCGCCGCTGCCAGTAGCCCCAGCGACTTATACCCCAGCTGCGCAAGCGTCGTCCAACATGCCGCGCTCCAGCATGGTGAGCGAGGACGTGTGGGCCAAGGCGATCCACGCGGTCAAGGTGCAGAAGATGAGTCTCCGCCAGGCTGCGCAGATGTACGGCGTGCACCACATGTCGCTACACCGGCGCGTGCGCGGCCGCTACGCGACGTCGGTGGCGTCGTTGTTCGACATCCGGTCGTACCTGAACGAGGCCGACGAGGCCGAGGTGCTCGGCGTGCTCCGCGAGCAGTTTCTGCATGAGAAGCGGATCACGTCGGACGACATCCGCTTCGTCGTACGCGCGATCGCGAGCCACGGTGGCAAGCGCGCCGTGCCGCCTGAGTTCCCGCCGAGCCGCTGGATCGTCGACTTTAAGCGCGCGCACGGCTTCATCAAGCTCAACAGCTACGCGTACCCGCCCACGACCACGTCGCCCACGAGCGACGCCGACATGGACGACGGCGATGTGGAGGGGGACGAAGGGGACAGCGAAGGTGCGAGCTACTCTCGGTATACGGTATCGCCCTACCAGCACGACCACCACCGCCAGCACAGTCAACAACGACACAGCCGCCTCCAGGATGACCGCGAGCGGCGAGAGGCGGAGCAGAACCAGTGGGACCAGATCTCGCACTCGGACGGCGACCGCGAGGACTTTGGCTCGAACACGAGCAGCGGCAGCTACGACAACGGCAATACAACCGGCAGCAGCTGCGGCAGCTTTGAGAGCGGTGGTGGCGGATCGGGCCAGAGCGAGACCGGCGACAGCAAGCGCACGTACAAGCTCAGCCATACGGTGCCGCCGGAGACGTGGGAGAAGGCGATCGCCGCGGTCGAGCAGCAGGGCATGAGTCTGCGCGCGGCCGCGCGCGCCTACGGGGTGCACTTTGCGGCGCTGCACCGTCGCGTCAAGAAGCGCGCGCAGGGCGACCCGTCGGCGGTCACGATGGAAGGGTATTTCCATCCCGACGACGAAGCCGGGATTATCCGCGTGGTCGTGGCGCGCGCCGAGCTGGGCGTGCTGATGACGTTTGACGAGCTCATGGACCTCGTGCAGCGCGCGGCGCTGCGCAACCTGCCAGACATCTCGGTCGACGCGGCGCGCAAGCTCATGGCGCGCTTCCAGTCGCGCAACGAGCACTCGATCCGCCACATCATTGTGGACTGGCCGCTGCCGCGGATCAGTGCGATCAACTTGAACAGCAGCAATGGAAATGGCTCGGGGGCTCCAAAGGTCCCGGATGCACGACCAGTGCGCATCCCGTCGCGTCCGTCGGTGATCGTCTCGAACGTCGACTCGACGGGCAGCGCGCCAATGATGAACGCCCACGCGCATGCACACGCACTCGCGGCGATGGCGGCGGGCGCACCACCACTGATTCCGAGCATGAACGGCAAAGCCGCGCTGCTACCGTCGTCCCAGTCGCTGCTACTGCGAGCGCCACCGTCTCAGCAGACCATGAGCATGAGCATGAGCATGAGCGCGTCCTCCTCTGTGTCGTCGTCGTCGTCTTCTCACGCGAAGCGCGGCGGCAGCGACAAGAGCTCGTCGCACCCGATTATGTTTGTATAGTAGTGTCCATACAAGCATGCAGCAACGGAGCTCGTCGTGGTTGCGTCTCAGACGATAAGCAATGCGAGCAAGACACAAGCAAGTAGCAAGACGATAGGGATTTTTATTAGTATTTTTTTCCAACGCCCGCGCGCACACACGCAGCGAAGGTGACGGCTGGGGCAAGCGGGTCGCTCATGATGACGGTGGTGATGGTTGTAGTTTGTTCGGTACTGTAGTCAGAGCGCTCTGGGGTGCTCAGAAGAAGTAAATAGGCGTTCATTAACAATGAAATGGAAGCGCGCAGCATTTTTTTCACCTTTTTTGTGTGGTACTTTACCACAAAGAAAATAATGACCATTCACTCACTCTGGCTTGCTCCGTACGGCGGCCATGTCAATGGCCAGACACAGTTCATTCATATGAGCTGATAGGAGGAAGTCCACACACACACACATCTATCAATGCTAAATGGACCAAGGGTGCTCAGCTTTGTTCGTCATGCAGTGGCGGCATTTAACATCGAGGAATCGACCTTGAACGACCACCAACCAACCGAGAAGGAGGAGCGTGACAGACAGATAAGAAATGATGAGAGCAGACGACGACGCCTGTGCAACAACGACGATACGCAGCAGCAGCAACGACTTCGCCTTCGCAGTCGCGCTCCTGCCTGCCATTCACAGGGCTTGCTGAGTTGAGCGAGCCGCCTGCCTATCCATTTCTATCCACCTAGCCACAACCGCCGCTATTTTATAAATAGATCGGACCCTGCGCCATAGATCTTTCACAAAAGTCACTTATAGGACGCCCAACCAACCATGGCCGATGGGATCGGATCTCAGTCGGACGGGAATCGACTCCCTCTCGAATACGATATGCGAGAGCTACATCGCTTTTAAAAGGAACCTTTAGAATACGATACAAAAAATCTACGATCGGGTTAAAAGGGGAATTAAGCTCATGCAAAAAAGTCCAGCCATGTTGCGTGATGCAACATGCAACAAAACAATTTGCTGTCTGTTTCTGTCTGTTGCACAGTGTGAACTGTGCAACAAACACATTCATTGTCTTGTTATGTTACGTCTCACCCCACTCCACACATTTTTTCTCTTTTCACCTCCCTACATACCTGTAGACTGACAGGCAGACAGACTGACAGGCAGACAGACTGCCTCGTTCACGACTCGAAAGCGCCTCCTTCTCGCTATGTGAGCTGTCGGCGGAACTCGAGAATCATCTTGGCGTTCTCGTCCATCCAGATCGTGCGCCGGATGAACTCGAGCGAGTACTCGGGTCCCACAGGCGCGCCTTTGCAGAGTACCTCGATCTCCTCGGGGCGCACGTTCTTGAGCTTCTTGGCAATATACTTGCGCAAATGCATGATCTACACATACAATGCATTGGATCCATCCATGGATACAACCAAACAAGGTTAGCAAATGACATGTGAGAGGACACACCATACAAGCTACATGTTCAAAGCTACAACTGCTATGTTACAAACCTTCAACAATGCTTGCGTGTTCATGCGTGTGTACTTGAGGGGCTTGAGCCACAGGAAGAGCGGGATCTCGACACTTTTCTGCGCATGCAGCTCAAAGCGAAGCATGTGACTGGGCGACGGGCCGCAGATGCGCTTGTTCTTGATCTGCACCGGCCGCTCCACTTGCGGCTCCTCCACGGGCTTGCGCTTGATCCCCAGTCGCGCGTAGAACTCCTCCGCTGTTTGAAGCCACCCATTTATATATATAGGTGCATGGACGGATACACCATCAGATTTACAGCGCCAACGAACCCAGCATGCATCAAACATTACACGGAAAGTACCTTGGATTTTGTCTTTCTCGCGATAGTCCGGCAGGATCTTGAGTGTGAGTTCTTGTATTGCCGGATCCGGCCTGGAGCAAACAATAAAATAACACCGGACGAGGAATAATGAGCTTCTCGGCAACTCAGTTATATGCATGCAAAAACAGCAGCATATGTTACATGAGCTGCTCCCAGGGCCGGACGCCGAGATGCACGTTGCACGTCGGACACGAGTTGTTAGTCTTGCTCTTCATGAAGTACGGCAGGATGCAGCCGTTGCAGACTAAAGGTGGTTAGCACAGAGAGCGAACCAGCAAACCGGGACCAAGTCAGTCAATTGGTCCAGTCCTCTCTCATAGAAGCATCGCCAATGGCTCATATGACAAATATGGTGCGTACAGGTATGCAGGCACTCCTTGATCGCCTGCGCGTCGAAGAGGTACCCCTGACAGAGCTTGCAGATGAAATGTTGGTTGATATGCACGAGCTTGATCGTGACCTATACTCTCACACACATGAACAGCAAGATGATTAATTTCGTGTTCATCCCAAAGCGATATGTATCCCTTCCAGTCAAATACAAGTCACTCCGAAGAGCCATGCGGCAAGACACAGGCCGTCAGTCCAGGTATCACAGCAGAGCTGACCACTCAGTACCGCACCTTGCGCGCGTCCACGAGCAGTGCGTCGCATGAGGCAGCGCTGATGTCTGCGCCATCGCCAGCGCCGCCGCCGCTGTCGTTCTCGCGGGCCGCTGTCCCATTCGCGGTTGGCGCCATTATCAACAATTGAATAAGTTTATTTTTTAGGTTTCTCCCGCGCTTTTTCTTCCAACTGGTAGGAGCAGCGCCAGCAAACGCAAGAACATGTTCAAAATAGAGCGCTTCAATACAAATAGAAAGATAGAATACTGACGGAGAAATACATATTAGAAGACCTCTGCGAGCATCTTGACGAGCCTGACCAACAGGATATTTATCCTTTCAAAACGCATACAGTGTTGCTTCATCCCAGATCCGACATGGCATCATGGAGCTTGTTCGTTGTGCATGGCGCTTACAACACCGTGCTGCTGTCGTGGTCGTTCACAGCACGCCACTAGATACACTGAAGCTTCGTACAAATGAGTCTGCATACGATATCATTGTGCCCGGAGCGCACAAAGCGAGCGAGCTGCCGTGTCGCGCGAGCAGTCGCTGTTGGAAACACGAGCGGCCGCTCAAGACACGAAAGATCGAGAAAGACAGAGAGAAATGGCTGCGTCGCTGCTATCACCTGACTGTCGCTGCAGCTGCGGCTGTGATACAATTTGCGTCTTGCTTCCTGTAGTGGGAGCACTGGGTTTTCGGCAGCTCGACGACGTCACGTTCGCGTGTCAAGTGGTCGCGCATGACGCTGCTGCTGGGACGATCTCGATCCAGTACACGGACGACCAGCAGATCGAAGAAGGGCTGCATCCCGATGAGTTTAGTACCACCAGCAACACTATGGGCCTCTCAATGGAGCAAGAGCAGGATCGCAATGGGCACCAGCTGTGGAGTCACGACAACCGCTTTGAGCGACTGCATGACCATGCCATCGTCAGCAACAGCGATGGCAGCAGCACCCTTTTCATGCACGTGGCGTCGTTCCTCGGCCATTTCCAGTGGACCCAGAGCCTGATGTTTGTATCAACGCGCTGGAGAAATGCGCTTTTACAGCGAAAATGCTGGGAAATTGTGCGTTTACCATCAGAAAGTGGTCATGGTCGCTTAAATGGAGGTGCTTTGGGACCGACAGGGTACTCTGACTCTGAAGCGATCCGCAGTCTCCTGTTGCGAACTAACATCAGAGATGAATGGGTGGATCACAAGGACTCGGATACCGAGACCTTCACAACAACCATAGCGTACCAAGTCGTGCAAGAGCTAGTGTTGGATGGCTGCCCAGTGACTGACGAGCAGATGCTGGAGCTCGTGACCCTCTGCAGAACGCAGCTCAAGCGGCTCTCACTGCGAAGATGCAGCCAGATCTCGTTCCTGCTGCTCTATGAGCTCATGCGCATGGCGAAAGACTCCAAACAACAGCAGCTGGAACAGGTGGACGTGTGGCTCTGTCGCGGGATCTCTCCTGCGTATGTGGATCAGCTCAAGCGCAATGGCCTGTTCACGCGAACGGGGCTGCAGGTCACAGGTCCTGGATTTTTCATATTGGAGGTCTCAGCTGAAACGGAGCAGTGGATCATCAGAACGAACAGTGGTGCAGATTCAAGCGTGTCGTCAGTGGACAACCAAAAGCCTGAGGTCGATTTCCAGCGTCTTTCGGTTCATTTTGTGGCGAAAGCGAGCCTCAGAACGCTCTTTGTGCCTTCGGATGAGAAGGACAGTGTCGTTGCAAGAGAACTGAAGACGTTGAGAGATCACATGGACGCGTTTCCTCTTTCGATGATCCCACTAGTGGTGCCTCTCGAGAGTATTTTGCAGAGAGCTGAGAATTCCAGTGATCCGAGTAGTCGTCAGTACTCGTTGGTGGGGATGCCGTCAACACTGGATGACTTGGTTCGTCTCGCGGAGCAGAACGAAGAGAAACACGTGCAGAACCAGCTTCGCGCGGCTTTCCCAGCCATTTTAGAGCCGCGGGTGGGTCCGGAACAAGACACCGCTTCTGACAAACAACCGAGTAGCCACCACAAACAAGAAGACGTCGCTGAATCATTAGACGCTCGAGCCGAGAAAGTGTTTGCGATGCTGCGCCAGACGACAAAGGACCTGGAGTCCCAGGTCGTGCATCTGGAGAGCCAAGTGAAGCAGATGACACTCGCAAAGGACCAGGTGCAACATGAGTACCGCGTGGCGCAACTGGCACTGGACCACGTTGCGAAAGAAGCCGACCGCGCGTTGCTCAGCCTCGCGACATCGTCCATGGTGGAGCTTCCACCCCCACCAATTTCAATATCTAGAGATGGGAAATTGGCTGCTACAGCCACGATTGCTAGTAGAGATGGCGACGAGCTGCTCCCACCTCTACCATCCGATGAGAAGCTCCGGATGCTCGGCTCCAAGCTGGAAAGCAGTTCGTTCGCAATCCTGAATAGCTTTCTAGGGTCACCGCTGAGCTCGAGTGTCCAGCAGGACCTTGAGACCATGTACCTAGCGTCTCGCTGCAATCCAGACGACACTGCTCCGGGCTTTAAGCTCGGAGAGCTCGCTGGTGGGAATACGGGTCGCAACCTCCGGTACAAGATGGAGCATGTCCGCGGTGACTACATGCTCTGGGTGGACGAGCACGACGCTTTCTGCCCCGAGTCCATACGCCAAGCGCTTCGTCAGATGGACCGCCTCGTCCTGGAGCGGCTGCCATTCTATAATATGGAGCTTGGTGCAGCATCGCTGCTCCGCAAGAAAGCCATGGCGACGTGCTATCCCGGCAATGGCGCTCGGTACACGAAGCACTGCGACAACCCGAACAAGAATGGACGAAAGCTGACTGCGATTTTGTACCTGAATGCCAATTGGATCCCCCACCATGGGGGCGAGCTCCAGCTTCACCTTCCACCCAAGCCCCACAAGAGAATAGACTTGGATGATGAATATGAAGAAGAGTCCAAGGTTCAGCCGTTGATGGACCGCCTGTTGCTCTTCTTCTCAGACAAGAGGGTGCCGCACGAAGTGCTGCCGTGTTTCTACCGCAACCGCTTCGCGCTCACGGTCTGGTACTTGGCCTACGACGAGTTCATGAGCGCGCAGGTGTTTGGCGCGGTTCTGCAGGACGAAAGCGACGAAGAGAAGCGCATCCAGCAGGAGATGGCGCAGTTTGCCTCAGAGTCAGGTGGCTGACCTCCTGCTTTGATGGGTCAACCACAAACGAATTCGATCAAGCATATCTGCATGTTGTAGCCTTCTCTAGCCTCTCTTGATCTCTTTCTCTATGTAATATTTCTTCTAAGTAGTATAATCTTCCTCCTGAGCGGCGCCACATCCTACAAACAGTCTAAGCCTTCCTTCAGTGTCTTTGGTCTTGCCTTCTCTCCAAACAAACAAACAGCTTTTCTTCATCCATTTCTTTTCTACAGCAACAAAGCATATCTATCACCTCACATTTCGTTTCCTTCTTAGCCTGCGGTGGGAGACGACGTGTGGCCCGACCAGTGCAGCAACTGACACAGCGGCGTGGGTGTGAACTTGGACGGTCGATGGAACGAGACCGCGTAGAATGCGTTCTCGAACGCGGCGATCACGCGCGCGATCGCGAACGCCCCCGCCGCCGCGTTGTGTTGGCCATCCTGGTACACGGGGTCGTCGAGCACGAGCTGCGGCATGAGCGCTACGCCATTGCTCAGCAGCAGGTGCGGCGCAAGGAAATACTCGCCAAATGCCTCGGGCTTGAGCGAGATCCCCGTGGTCGCATAGTCGAACGTCATGCCGTAGAACTCGAGGAAATCCATGAGCAGCTGGCCGAGCGCCTCGGGACCGGACGCCTCTGTTAACCCCTGTCGCTCGATCAAGTAGAGCGCCATGAGTGCGACGGCGTACGAGCTCAGACCGCCGGTGAACGCGTTATTGAGCCCCTTTTCCCGCAAAAGCTGCTTCACCACGACGATCAGAGAGTGCAGCACTGGCATCGCGGTCACGTACTCGCGCACCATATCGCTCGCATCAATACCGTGGCGAGTGTGAAGGTTCTCGATCGAGATGTCGACGCGCAGGTCGTTCTCTGCGAGCACGAGCTTTGCGACGGGTACTTTTGCGCTCCCAACCACGTCGATCTGCTGCACCCACTTCTGCTTGCGAAGTCGCGTTGCGATTTGCTGCAGTTCCTTGATCCCCAGCACGAATCGGGTCTTCACGTCCGGATCGTTCTCATTCGAGATCCCCATCACCACAACGTCAACATCGCTGGACGGGAGCCATAATCCGCTCGCGAACGAACCGAAGCATGTGACGGTCGCCTCGGGCCAAATCGCTTGCACGCATGTTGAAATGTGCGCAATCGCATCGTTGATCGACTTTTGCAGACTTGCAACAATTTCACTGGTATAACTGCAGTAGCTGGTCATTTCCGCGCCAAGCCTATAACGTGACAACACAAATACCATATTGTTTAGGAAAGACGTGCAGACTGCTAAAGCAACGCAACTGGATATACTCGTACCTTTCTGTGATCGGGATCGCTGTGTCGTTGACGTGTGCAATGTCGGGCAGCCACACTGGCATGTGCGCTGGTACAAACGTTGGCGTTACATTGCTCTCCTTAGCATTGTTTGAACTGCTACTGTTGTCTGCACTCTTCGCCTTGCTATCGCTGTTCTTGCTTTTCGCTGTTGTCGCCGCCTTGCGCTTTGCTGCTCCTTGGTTGCTTGCACCACCAGAGCTGCTCTTGCTACTCGTCGTAGACGCATTCCCACCATTCGCAGCGCTCGAAGCACTGGCGTTGTTGTTACTTTTGCTGGCGTTGCGTTGCTTCTTCGCACTCGCGCTCTTCTTCGCCGGCTGCTTGGCATTCTGCTGTGGCTCGCTCTTGGCTGCAACCGCGAACTCGCTGATGCTCAAGTTGCTCAACGCGCTCAAGCTGCGGCTCACGGACGGCGGTGCCGACGTCGCGCTCTCCGCTTTCGCGACTGGTCTCGACGGCGCTGCCATCGCCACTTCTTCGTGCATCATCTTGCTGTTCGTCTGTCTCGTAAAGCGCCCGCTCTTCCTCTTGTCTGCGTCGTTGTCGTCCACGCCGGCGCGCTCGCGTTTGTGATAGCTTTGATAGCTGAGCTCCTCGTTTGTTTGACTTTCGAGGCAAGTCCAGAGTGATGGTCGTGAAAAGGTTTGAGTAAGTACAGCTGCGTACGAATTTTAACATTTATTCAGTCGGACATAGTAAAAGCATATTGACGTTGGAGCACAGTGATTTACAACAAAAATATATCATTGCGTCTGCTACAGTACGTGGCTCAAAAGTGACCGCGTGTGCCACGCAGCCAAACCTCCGCGCTCCCCCTCTCTTCCCTCTCACAAGCCAAAAAGCCTCCAGAAGACAGCAGAAGACAGCAGCGAGAGAAGGCGCCGACGCACACGCCTCGCTCTCTCTCTCTCTCTTGACCCAGGGGACAGACACCATGGCCAAGGTGGACGGCCCGCAATGGACGGGCAAGTCCATCCGCAAGCTCTCGTTGCACAGGCGGCGCGTGAACCCCATGAACCTCGGCTACGGGCTCGAGCACGTGCCGTTCCTCTTCCTCTACGCCTACTCGCTCTACCACTGCGTGCTCACGATCGGTGAGCCGTACGCGCAGGCGATCCGCGAGCTGGAGGAGTCCGGCGTGCTCATCTCGCAAGCGACGGGCGGCGATGGCGCGGTTGATGACAGTCTTCTCACGGGCCTCGCGGCGGCCTCGCTCTCGCAGGGCTCGGCGCGCGACATCTCGTCCAGCATCAACTACACTGAACTGCTCAAGCAGGAGGAGGAAGGGCCGCCGTTGCCCAACCCGTTCCTGCCTGCGATCGTACCGCTGCTCTTTCTGCTGGGCACGGTGATCACGCACGGACTCATGGTGCTCTTCCAGGTGTGGTCGGTCAGCGTGCTCGCGTACATCAAGTACTCGCCAGTGCAGAAGATTGAAGACGCGACGTTTGTGCTCGTGGTGCCTCGCTCGTTCAAGGGAAAGAGCAGCATCATCAAGCTCGAGCACCCGCCAAAGAGCGCGGACGGCAGTCAGCCAAAGCCGTTCTTCGTGTTCCAGAAGCGCAAGTACCTGGCTGAGGCGGACGCCGAGGGCAACGTGACGTTCCGCAAGCTCATGGCGCCTACGTCGAACCAAATCAAGGAGTACATCTCGTGCAAGGGGTTCGCATCCGAGAAGGAGGTCGCCGACCAACTGGACTTGCACGGCAAGAACGAATTCAGCATCCCGCAGCCAAACTTTGTCGACATGTTCAAGCAGCAGCTGCTTGAGCCTCTGACGGTCTTTCAAGTGTTCAGCGTGTGCCTGTATATGCTGGACGAATACTGGCAATACTCGCTGTTCACGCTCGCGATGATCCTCATGTTTGAAGGTGTGACGGTGATGAGTCGACTGAAGAACTTGCAGACGCTTCGCGGTATGGGCAACCAGGCGCGCGAGCTGTACGCGTTCCGCAAGAACGAGTGGGTGAAAATCACTTCGGACTTGATCGTGCCTGGTGACATTGTGTCGGTGAGACGCGAGACCGAAGGTGACGCGGACAACTCGGTGCCGTGCGATTGCCTGCTCCTGGACGGCTCTGCGGTGATGAACGAAGCGACTTTGACGGGCGAGAGTGTGCCGCAGATGAAGGAAGCGATTGGTTCGAAGATGAGCGAGGATGACTTGGCGGAAGTGCTCGACATGAAGTCTGGCCACAAGGTGCACGTTCTCTTTGGCGGTACCACGATCATGCAAAGCGACACGTCGAACGTCTCGTACGATGACAACAGCGGCAGCTTGCCGACAAAGAAGAAAATTCCAACGCCACCTGACAACGGATGCACTGTGTATGCGCTGCGCACGGGTTTCAGCTCGTCGCAGGGCAAGCTCGTGCGAATGATCGAGTACTCAAGCGGCAAAGTGACTGGAAGTACGTGGGATGCGTATGGTCTGGCGTTCCTCTTGCTGATCTTCGCACTGCTCTCGTCTGGCTACGTCTTGCGTCACGGTATCGCGCAGAAAGGCAAGATTACCTTTGAGTTGCTCTTGCGTTGTGTGCTGATCATCACGAGCGTCATCCCTGCTGAGCTGCCGATGCAAACTGCCATGGCGGTGAACTCGGCGCTGTTGAACCTCGTGAAGCTCTCGATTTTCTGCACGGAGCCGTTCCGAATCTCGCTGGCTGGAAAAGTGGACATCTGTCTGTTTGACAAGACTGGTACACTGACGACGGATCAGCTGACGGCGGTTGGTGTTGTGTGCGAAGACGCAATCAACCCTCAGGCAAAGACGAACAAGGAAGTGCTGGGTCACGTGCCGATGATTGCGTCGAACTTGGACTCGAGTTTGGTGCTCGCTGGTTGCCACTCATTGGTGCAAATCGACGGCAAGATGGTGGGTGATCCGGTGGAAGAAGCGTCGATCCGCGCGATCGATTTCTCGTACGATGCTGCGACACGCCGCTGCCAGGCGAAGCCCGACTCGGAGCGCGGAAGTGAACGCCGCTGGGGTCCAAACGTTTCGCAGAAAGAAGTGTTTGTGCAGATTTTGCACCGCAACCACTTTGCGTCCAAGCTACAGCGCATGAGCGTGGTCGCGAAAGTGCACTTGGGTGAGAAAGGACTTCGCTACCGCTCGCTCGTGAAGGGTAGTCCAGAAGCGATTGGAAGCTTGCTGCGTAAGGACTCGATCCCTGCGTGGTACTGGCCGACCTACCAGAGCTTGGCTCGCAAGGGCATGCGTGTGCTTGCTCTCGCGTACAAGGACATTGAGGGTAAGCCGTCGGAGCATGACATCGCACAGAAGCCACGCAGCTGGGCGGAAAGTGAGCTCGAGTTTGCCGGTTTTGCTGCGTTCCAGTGCCTCGTGCGCAAGGACAGTGGCGAGATCTTAAAGATGCTCAAGGACAGCTCCCACCGCGTGTCGATGATCACTGGTGACGCGACGCTGACTGCTGTGCACGTGTCGAAGGAAGTGGGCATCGTCACTCGCCCGGCGCTGATCCTGAGCGAAGGCTCGACGGAGGGTCAGCTGGTGTGGACGCGTGCTGAAGACGACGGCAACATGGACTCATACAAGAGCTCGGACATCGCTGTGCTCGTGCGCAAGTACGACTTGTGCGTGAATGGCAAGTCGTTGGCTGCTGCTGGTGAAATCGACGATGTGATCTGGAAGAACCTGCACCACATCCGCGTGTTTGCGCGTATGACTCCTGAACTGAAGGAGAAGGTGCTGACGTGCTTGAAGAAGAACGGTCACCACACGCTCATGTGCGGTGACGGCGGCAACGATGTGGGTGCGCTGAAGCAGGCGCACATTGGTGTTGCGCTTCTCGGCGGCTTTGGCTCTGCAAACGCGGACAAGAGCATCACGGGTGGCGGCTCCAAGTTCCAGAAGGAGACTGTTGTGACTGTGAGCACGCGCGAAGAGCTGATGAAGCTTCACGCGTCGGTTTTGAAGAAGCGTCTCTTGCAGAAGCAGATTGATATGTCCAAGTGCAAGGAGAAGAAGGACTACGTGGAGCTGATCCTGGCGTCGGAGAAGAGCGCTGCGGAAGAGGCGAAGAAGAAGCAAATTGTGAAGAAGATCAGTCCGCTGGTGAAGAAGGTGCCGACGAAGGAAGAGCGCGAAGCGCTGATGCGCAAGAAGCAGGCGGACATTGAGGCGGACGTGCGCGAGCGTGAGGCCCGCGGCGAGTCGTTCGCGCGCATCAAGGCTATCGCTGCGTTCGCGAAGCGCGAGGCGGAGGAAGGAAAGCGCCTGCAGGCTGAGCGTACGGGTGCCAAGGGGTTTGCAAACTTTGCGAATAATGCTGCGATGCACCAGTACATGGACGATTTTGAAGACGGTGAAGTGCCAATGGTGAAGCTCGGCGACGCGTCGATCGCGTCTCCGTTTACATCGCGCGCGCCGTCGATCAAGGGTTGTGTGGACATCATTCGCCAGGGCCGCTGCGCGCTGGTGACAACCATGCAGATGTACCAGATCCTGGCGGTGAACTGCCTCATCAGCTCGTACTCGCTCTCGGTGCTGTACCTGGACAAGGTCAAGTACGCGAACTCGCAGCTGATGGCGCTGGGCATGATCTCGACGGTCGCGAGCATCACGCTCAGTCGTGCGACGCCGCTGCCAAACCTGTCGCCTGTGCGTCCGCTGACGTCGATCTTCCACCCAGCGCTCTTCTCGAGTCTCGTGGGTCAGTTTGCGCTGCATCTCGGGTGCATGATCTACCTGACGAACCTGGCGAAGGAGTACACTCCTGAAGGTGACTTCACGCACTCGCGTCCAGGTGAGTTCAAACCAAACGTGATGAGCACGGTGATCTTCCTGATCAACGGCGTGCAGACCGTGAGCGTGTGCGCCGTGAACTACAAGGGGCGCCCGTTCATGAAGAGCATGACGGAGAATCCGGGTCTTCTGTACTCGCTGGGCATCAGTATCGTGGGTGTGTTCCTGCTATGCACGGAGGCGATGCCGCTGTTCAACAAGGTGCTGCAGATCGTGCCGATGCCGGACCCTCGCTTTGCGCGCATGCTCACGGGTATCCTGGCGCTGGACGTGCTCGGCGCGTTCGTGTGGGACCAGTTCTGCCTGCTAGTGTTCGCGCCGAAGATCTTCTTCGCGTCGATCACGTCGATGGAGATGAAGGACTTCCGCCAGCTGCTCAAAATGGGCGCGATCTCGCTGATCATCATCTACATCTTGGCCAACATCGACTACGACGAGATCGAGCGCCAGCAGAAGCTCATGGAGGAGCAGAGCGCGCTCGCGGCGGACGACAACACCAACCCGTTCGTTACGGGCATCAGCGCCTAAGCTCTGAGCTCTGAACTCTAGAGATAAAGAGTCCAAGAGAGGCGTATGAGGACAGACAAGAAAGGAGCTTTTGCGTATTCATTTAGGGTTTCATAGAGCAACATCGTACGAGAGAGAACATCATAAGAAGCCATCTTGCATCTCAATTGATCTTCTCCCTCCGCTTTCTCCCAAGTTGAAGTTGAGCTGAGCCCTTTCCGAAAGCTTGCCATATGCTTCGAGCGGGTTGTTCTCATGGCACTTGCTTGGCACACACAACAGATTGGCCGATGTTTTCAATCTCGCTGGATGAATGAAGTATTCGAGGTTTCCATTAAGTTCGAGGTGGCTCACATATGGGTTGTGAATCCGCATTTTGGAAACGCTGAGGGAGGGAACACGGAAGCATACGAAGGCAATAGAGGTGCTATCACTAATTTAATTACGAGAAGATGATGTCTGTTGAGTCATTAAACACGTTCAAGTTCCATTTTTGGAAAAGTACCTCAATTACAGAAAAACCGTAGAAATGGTGTCTCTTCAATAATCCGAGCGCCATGTGTCTTCCCGTGGGAAACTGAACTTTTCTTCCTTCAACACCAACTTTCGCACTAACATTCCTCTCATAGCCGTTTACTGTACAAATGTGCTAAATACAATGACAACCATACTGAATGATTTGCTTTTCAGACACCTATTAGAACTAATACCTTTTGTTCAGTGATAACCAGAATGGTATTGGGGACCGTGGTCCAGGTGCCACTCTCTTGACTTTACCTGTGGAATGACGAGCAATCGTCGGAAAGAAGCCGCTTGGCATCGTATCGCATCGCATCGCATCGTGTGGGCACATGCGCATGCGACGCTGCTGCTTTCCCATAAGCTCCCTCCTCCTTTTCTGTCTGTGTGTCAGCATTTCTAATCAGCGGCGGCCGGTTTGTCGAACAAACAACAGGCTTGCCGGTCTGCCTGGCTGGCTGCTCGTCGTGCAACGCCCACCGCCATTCCGCAATCTGCTGAACACGCGTGACGAAGGCGTACAAGTTATGACGCACCACCAGAGACGGCGCGTCTTTCCTTCGTCGTCTATGAGGAGGCGTCTCCAGCAGTCGTCACTCGCGCTTGCAGTCGTGGTGTGGACGATGGTGATGGATGACAGCACCAGCGCCAGCACTGCGTTCACGTGCCCCACCAAGAGCCCCGCGCCGCCGCGTACACTCACGATGAACTGCCTTGGCGCATGTCCGACCGCCTTCTCGCCGTGCCTCTACTACGCGAACGCGACCACGTGCTCCGGATTCCAGCAGCGATATGGCGGCGGTGGCGGCAGTGACGACAACAATGACACTACAGTTAGCGTCTGTATACAGGGAAACAGCAGCAGCGGCAACAACGTACAGTGCGCGATCGAGTGCTTCTCTCCGTTCAGCGGCCGCGCGAACGACTCGTGGAACCTGCAGCTCACGACCTCCGGCCAGGGATATGGGGACGACGTGCTCGAGCACCTGCAGGCGGACCCGTTCTTCCGCGTTGTTACGCGGCCCGTCGAGTGGATCAAGCAGATCTCCGATCTCGCATTCGCGCCGACGACAACCCAAGTGTACGTTCCAAGAGTCTCAAATACACCTGCCATCTTGGTCTACCCAGTCTGTGATCATGCATCGGACTTGCCTGATATCTATCTCTCTCTCTTATGCTACGATAATAGGGCGATCTCAGGAGACACGCTGCCGATCCGAGACAAGCTCAAGAACTACACGCTCGTCGACAAAGGTTCGGTCGTGTACGTGACAATACCGACGTTCGAGATTTTCAGGAACGCACCCAATTTGACAAGCATCATGCTCGAGAACGTCGATCTGAACGGCCTCACGATGTTCCCCGCGACGCTCGCGAAGCTCGAGATGCTGTGCGTGTAGTTGCCTAGTTTTGGATTTTGAAATTGGTATTTTCGTAGAAATTGTAGTCCATTGCTCTAACAGTGTGTCTGTTGTTCTTTAGGATCATTTCCAACAACCGCCTCGATACGATCCCCACGGGTATCAGCAGTCTATCGTCTCTCAAAGTATTGTACGTATCTGCTTTTATTATTCTTCACAGCTTAAGTGTGGACTCTTATTTGTGCTGGTGCTCATCTTGTGTACATGTATGCACTTTCTCCTTCCAAAACAAAGGGACTTGAGCCAAAACGTTTTCAAGAAAATCGGCGTCGACGAGCTCCCAAAGACCCTGGAAGAACTGTAGGCGTCACGGCTTTGAAATTCGTTCGCGTGGCCACGCATTGCCATGCCATACTGGCGAATGGACTACGGTTGTTCTGAACTGATGTGATCTGATGCCTCTGTATTTTCTTGTTAACAACATAGAAATCTGCAACTTAGCTCAGTCGTGGAGATCCCGCCCGCGATCCTCAAGATGCCGCACCTCAAGACACTGTACGATGGCAAACTACTGTTGGTCTCCTATAAGCTGTCGTAGCGGATTCGACAATCTCTCTAACCCTCACCCTCTTCGTTTTATACAACCACCAATTACTGTAGGGATCTATCCGGCAACGTCTTTCCTCCACCTGAAGAAGGAACACTGCCGCTGCAACTCGAGACGCTGTGAGTTTTTGAGAACCACACCATTTCCACTTTCTCAACGAGTCATCTGAAACTGTTGTCGACTAACAAACCAACTTGTTGAGTAAACTTCCAGCTCGCTGGCGTACTTGAGTCTCCGGACGTTGCCCCCAGACGTGCGGAAAATGGAGTCTCTCAAGTATTTGTACGTTCAGACTTGCGCTCTCGGTTCCACTTGTCGTCATATCTCCCTGACTTGTGTTTCTCCTTTGTGTCATGCTCTTTACAGAGATATTGAGTGGAATGTATTCAACGACGCAGACCTGAGCCAGCTTCCGCTGTCGCTAGAGACTCTCCACATAGGACAGAGCGTGATGGAGAAGCTCTCCGAAGACTTTTCACGCCTGACCAACCTCACGGAGCTGTACGTTACTCTCCCTCTGATGCCACAGTCATGAGATGTGGGTTTTGTAAGCTAACGATTGTTTGTCTTTCTAAACAGAGATGTCTCCGAGAACGCGATTTCTGAAGTCACAACCACGATGGTCCCGCCAAACCTCAAATTTCTGTGAGTAGTTATGTTTTACTCTCTTTCCACATCTCGCTTCAAACAAACTTCGCTGATCTTGAGCTAATTCAAATGCTTCTGTTCATGTTTGTTATGCAGGAACCTCTCAACCAATTCTCTCTCGGTGCTGAATACGAACACGTTCCCTGTGACGCTCGAGGTCCTGGACCTATCGTACAATAGCATTGTGATGCTGCCGGAAGATTTCACGCAGCTGCAGTCACTCAAGCTCCTGTACGTTTACTTTCTCCACCATACAAACTGGTCTTGACGGTACTTTTCAACGCCATGAGCTGACAGCTTCTTCTTTCTCTGCTCTTTTCGTTCTAGGTACATTACAAATAATCCGTTCACCGAGTTTCCCGCCGCGATCTTCCAGCTCAAGTCGTTAAAAGAGCTAGTGATCGAGAGCTCCAAGCTGAGCGACGTCAAGTTCACGCGCGAGCAAGCGGATTTCCTCGGCAACCTGACCAATTTCACGATAAACGCGAACGCGCTGGCGACGTCCTGCGACGGTGAACCTTCGCTTAAAGTGCAGAGCTACTCGGTGTGCGTCTTTGGGGAGCTATCATCCGCATCAGCAGCAGCCAGTTCAAATGGTCTAAGTACTACGGTTTACATTTTGATCGGCGTTGGCGCAGTGCTGGTCGTTGCGGGTGTGCTCTTCGTATGGACGAGAAGAAGTCGCGCGCGGCGAAAGAACACGGGGACGATGACGCTTCACGGCCACCGCCGGTCGATCTCGGACAAGAAGATGTTCTGCCTGGAAGACATGGACAGCGACATGATCCTCGAGAGCCCGAGTCACGGAATCGAGTACCTGACTGCGAGTGCAAAGTTCAGCTCCCGCACGTTGAGCTCAAAAGGAAGCAGGCGGTACGTTTCCGTGTGGGACGACGAGGAGCTCCTCAAGTGGCGTGTGGACGCCCAGCAGATCTGCGATGAAAAGCTGCTGGCGTCGGGGTTCTACGGCGAGGTGTGGCTCGCGACATACCTGGGTAATCACGTCGCAGTCAAGCGTATGAAGAAAAGTCCAGTGGAGCAGATCGACCGCACTGAGATTCAGCAGTTCATCGCCGAGATCCGATTGATTGCGCGATTCAACCACCCGAAGATCGTGTCTTTCATCGGCGTCGCGTGGACGATGGAGAGCGACATCCAAGCGCTGGTGGAATACATGGCAAATGGAGACCTGTGCTCCTATATTTCGTCCAATTCTACAAGTGAGACCACTGAGTTTGGTTCGCCTTTGTCTTGCTGGAACCACACGACGCTCAACATTGCGATGGATGTTGCCGAGGCGCTAGTGTACCTGCACTCGCTCAGCCCGTCGGTACTGCATCGCGACTTGAAATCACGGAACGTGCTGCTGAATGAGGAGTTGCGCGCCAAGTTGACAGATTTCGGCGGCTCGCGGTGCCAGGACGAAGAGACGGGGAGCTTGACTACGGGCATGGGCACTGCGCGATGGGCCGCGCCAGAAGAGCTCGTCGGAGGCAACCACTACTCGGAGGCAGTCGACATCTACTCCCTGGGGGTGATCCTCTCGGAGCTTGAGACGTTCCGGATCCCGTACGCCGAGTTGGACATCCCCGAGGCGTGTCTTTTGAGCCGCATCGCCTCGGGCGAGATGCAGCCAGTGTTCACGGAGCACGCGCCTGCCGAGGTCGTGTCACTCGCGCGCCAGTGCCTTTCGTTCAACCCTGCGTCTCGTCCGAGTGCAATCCAAGTCGCGTATCTTCTGCGTCAGATGGGGGCGACTGCTGCAGCTGCTAACGCTGGTGGTGCGAGCGATCGGTCCAGCGACACGTACATGCCGTCGTCCTCCATGGCGAACTCGGCGGTGTGGAGCCAGAACTCGAACTTCGTGGGCATCCTATGAGTGTGTGTAGAGTGGTGTGATCCGAGTCTGGGCATGCTATGAAGTCTGATCCAGTCACTCATTCGTTCGTGTTCATGTTCTTATTTAACTATTTTGCTCAGTAGAGATCTTATTTCATCAAAGCATGCGTGCAAGAGACTTGCTTGTCAGGACTGATGAGAAGAGACTGAATCATATCGATTACGAGTGTGTCCAACGAAAAGTCACAGAGTGTCATCACAAGGCCGAAAAGGTTTGTTTGTGTGGCTTGCTTGTATCATCACGACTCATTCTGAGTTTCTTGCCTGCCTTAGCATTGGTAATGGGGAGAAGAAGAGACGCGCGATGGTGGTGGCCAGAGAAATCAAACTGCCATCATCACCACCAAGAGCAGCAACATGTCGCTGTGTATCGAGAAAACTGGACTCCGCCAGAAGCGTTTTCTCATTTTTACCAGCAGCAGATGCAACTTTTACTGGACGAGCGACGCAAACTGAGCTACGAGAAAGCCACAATCGAGTTTCTACTCGCTGAGTTGACGAAAACTCGCGAGGAACTAACGGCGAGAGCTGCTTGCTATCAGGAAGGAGGAAACTCGCGAGTTTGTGAATGTGAAGACTATGAGTCTCACGAGTGGAGACGAGCGCCAAGTCACTATGGTGGGGACCCAGAGAACAGTGCGTCGACATCGATTCCCGAAAACAGCAATCGCACAAGTTGGAATTCAAGCGGATCGCAGCACGACACTGGCATCGACACCCACCAGCCAGACTTCACACTCGATCCAATCAACGCCACCGACCCGAGATCTTCATCACCTTCGCCCTCAGGATCCTCATCTTCAGAGCTCGAGCAAAAGCCAAGCGTGTCGCTGTTTTCCGGTCCCACGCTGGTGGTGATCGTGGTTCTCACGGCTCTTCCCGCCGCGATCGTCGTTGGGGTTTTCTTCCTAAGAAAGCACCGCCGCTGAGTTTTGCTTCCAAGGAGTAGCCTCTTGTCGATGCAAACATATCGTGAGTTTTTCAGATTGCAGCAATTTCGAACAACAAATGGAAATTGATCAAACTCGATGAATTTAGATATTGATGCTGTTAACCTAGCAGCTACCTGGTGAGCGAGAAGCAGCAGCTCGGTATTTCTTGCGTTGAGATGATTGAAAGTGTGTGAGAGACAGAGAGCTCCAACCCGCTTTGTCCCCTTCATTTCTTTCATACATAAGGAAGGATCACCAGTCGTCAGCCTTGCTTGCTTTAAACCTGGGCATCCACGACCGTTGGCTGCTGTGGGACTGGAACAACTGGGAGCTGCTGGCCTGGCTGGCCCTGGGCCGCATTGTACGGGTTCGGGGTGTGGTGCGAGAACGCCGGGTGCTGGTTGATCACAAAGTAGTTGAAGAACGCGTTCACGAAGAGCAGCACGGCGTCCAGGATCGTGAGCCAAAAGTTGCCCATCGAGAGCGGCCAGATCGCGATGCTATACAATAGATGCACAGATAGACAGGTTATAGTTTGGTTTTGTGAGAATACGAGCGCGCGATGGAGGTAGACTATCGGCGACAGGATGGCAGGTTGTAACATACAATAGCAGGAAGATCGTGCGCGTCTGGTTGCCGTACATGAACCCGAAGTTCTGGCGGAACATGCGGTCGAGCTTATCCGTGCGCAGCTCAAACGCAAGCAGCAGGAAACCAAATATGCTGCAGCATACAACATAACATATACCAGAAGAACGTCAGGCGATGCTACAAACCCTTTAGCGAGCATTTCGACGCCACCAAGCGCACGTACATGATGTAGATGCCGGCGATCACTTTCTGGAAGGTTAAGACGTAGCCCATGATCCACGCCAAGAGACCCACGGTGATCGTCGCGGTCGCGAGCAGCAGGTTGACGGTGCGCATGATGCGGAGGATCGTCGTGCTGTTCGTCGCTTTGATGCTAGTAATCACAAAAGAATGGCATCACAACACACAAACACCAGGTTAGTTTGTATCGTCACGCCCACAAGCTCGCGCATTCGCAGATAGAGAACGTACGAGTCGCCGATCTCGTCCATGAGGTTGTGGTGCTGCTTGTGCGCTGGCGAGTTGCCGGCCGCGGGCGACGCAGTCGCAGCGCCGTACTGGTACGCTCCTGTTGGCGCCGCCGATGGCGAGATCACTGGAGGCGGCGGCATCGACGACGAGGTCGCGTGCGAGATGTCGAGCTTTGGCGGCGCCGAGGGCGACGACGCGTGGAGCACAGCCGGGTCCTAAACGACAGTAGTGAACGCATTTACGTATCACGGTTAGACGACGAGCAGCTACGCTCATGAACGAGAGAGAGAGTGAGAGTCCATACCTGGAACGGGTTGTTGTTCATGGTGACTGCTAGCATAGGACGGGCTGAGGGAGAGTGAGCGAGCGAGTGAGCTGCTGCTGCAAGTGCTGACTGGTGCTGTTCGGAGACTGCTGGAGACTGACGGACGGATGGATGGATCTCCTTCCTACCTGTGCTCGCTGCCTTGGGCTTCTGCTTCTGGTCGCCTTGGCTCGTTGCTTCTCTTTGAAGCGTCGCTCTTTTGCTCTTTCTCGTTTCTATTTGTGGAAGCATTGTGAACCCCCCCCTCTTCCCTCTCCTTCCCGTCTGCGCTTTTAATTCTGGTGTGGGTACCATGAGCTGGTTTCTCATTTAGATATCTCTTTGAAAAGGGTATTTATATACAAAGGATACTAGTAAGGTCTACAGAAATTAAAATGGGTAAACTGATATGATCTCTTTGAAAAGGTATTAAATAATAATTTTTTGAGGTCAGTTCTAAAATGAGGAGGATGAGATGCTGCTGCGAGAAACAGAATGCGAGAATGCAGAGCAAGCACAAGCAGAGCCACTCGCGCTGTCCACGCTCCTCATAACAACAGGGAACAGCTCGTACGTGGATGGATGGATACATCATGAAGAGCGCTTGCATGCTGTCGCTATCTGCTGGTACGCTATGGCGCTATTTATAACACAGTGCAGCCATGTTTGCGCTCCGACCCAGCTGGTTTCATGTTCAACTTGGTTGAATTGTGTGACAGCGCGGTTGTCCACTCAGCGCAAGTAGCAGCGCGGATCATCAAGAGAGACCTGCATGCATGCATGCATGATGGCTGAACACGCTTGGCGTAGTCCTCTTGCTTCTCATGAGTCTCTGCTGCATGCATACATGCATTCAGCAAGTATGTAACATGGTGAGCCAAGTGCCACTGCTCCTGGCGCGAGCCAATCTCTGACCTCATCATCGCGCGCGTCGTCTTTTCTGAAAAGCGCGCCAGCCAATCGGGACGCTTGTCGCCCACAACGTGGTTCTTTTCCTCTCTCTCTCAATTATCCACAGTCATGCTGGACTTCTCCATGAGAATGGCGATGTTAATAATGCACATGCTGATGCCGCTATTCCTTTCGCGTTCCTCCATGCGTCTGGCACAACTAAAGTTGCGCTCAAGCAAGCACACGCGCGTAACTTCCCCAACGGCGGACTTACTAAAGATAGGCAAGCAAGGGAAAGAAAGAGTAAGAGAGAGAGAGAGAGACCGTGTGCGCGTGGGAGAAACGACAGCGGACGCTCGCTCGCACATTCGCAGACGCACAAGCGCGCGCTTCTTCTTCATCGCTCTTGCTTGATCACAACTGACGCCCAGAGGCGGCTGTGAGTTGTGTGCGAGAGATCCTTTGTTTGTGACCACATCTTCGAAGAAGAGAGATACTGAACGTCACAAGCACCACCACACAGCAAGAGCGCAATGCAGCACCTGTATCCGCAACAGCATGACAGCAGCAGCAACAATGTGCATCACACGGCGAGCGAGATCGAGGCGTTCCGAGCGCGCCAGCGCACGCAGCTCCGCTACCAGCAACAGCAGCAGTTGAGTCACCAGCAAGAGCAAATAAAGCACCACCACCAGCAGCAACAACTCTACCAGCAGCATCTGCAGTCGCTTCACACAGGAAACCAAACGGAAGTGCATTTCAGCCCTGCCCAAGAGCGTGCCATTGGCGATGAGGACGACGACCGCATACGCAAGGTGTCGCTGACGAAGCGGCGCCAGCAGCTTCAACAACGGCTGCAACAGCAACAACAGACAGCTAGCAACACCAGCCAGACGACGAAGCTCCCGAACTTTAGCGTTGGCCGCAGGCATCCGCAACAGCAGCTTCACAATCAGTGCGTATGTGAAGGCGACATGCCGTCCCCCGTGCCGCACGAGGCACACGTGATGTTCAACGCCTTTGACTTCGGGAACTCGCCCGAGGCGTTCGCCAACCAGCAACATCATGACAACAACAACAACAGCGACCATAATAGTGGAGAAGAAGGCGACCAGCAGATGCAGCAGGATGACGATGAGGAGGAAGACGAAGAGACGGAGAAGAGCATCTGGCGGCGGCGGTTCGCGGCGGACGACGCGCACTTGCGCCGTCTGCCGAAGCTCGGCCAGGACGCGCTCTGGGACTCGCCCTCCTCTGTGAGCAACAACAACCAGTTCAACCACCACCACCAGCAGCAGCAGCAGCAGCAGTACCAGTACCAGCACCAAAGCTTTTACCAGCATCAGTAGCTAGAATACCAGCCAGCACCTTCAGCAATAACACAATGCAAGTCCACATAAGACGAGTTCATTATTCCAAAACCACACACACACATGCAGGCACTCTTTTCCAGCGGGAGTATGAAGGAATGCATTTGATATGATGGGAAACGACAGATCCAACTGACTCTGCATGCCTGAGCGCTATTGACTGACAAGGGGCGAATCTTCAGAATCAAAGTCCTCTTGAGTTGGGTTTCTTCGGAGAAGACTTGAAATCCGTCGCAGACGCACTAGGAGTTCCCATGTTTTCTTCTCCAGAGACCTCCTCCTTGATACAGCAGTTCAAATTCATTCTTTCAACTTTGTTTGTACACTACAGAATTCACTTCTTTCTCCTTTTCTGCTAATCTCCTATTCTCCATTTTTTTTTCTCTCTCTCTCTCGCTTGATCACGATTTCACGATTCGGCCACTCTTTCGTCTGAATTGCCGTCCTTCTCAATGACGCACTGCAAGAGGCCATTTCGACCTCTCGTTATGTGGACAGCACAGCTGCGTGCGCGCTGTACTTGGAGGTCACGAGCCAGACGACGAGCAGGAGCAGGAACGCGATCATGGCGTGGCGAGGGTCCTCGCACACCCACATCACCAGGGAGCCTTCCTTGTCGACCACGACCCGCGCAACGTAGTCAATGCGGTCGTCGCTGCTCTCTTCGCCACCAAGAAGCGCCACGTCGTCGTCGTCCTCTTCCTCGGTGTTCACGGAGCTGCTCTCCACGCTCCGGTTCGGGTCCCGCTCGCCACCGACGCCACTTGCGCCATTCGCGTGGTTCTTCAACGTTTCCAGCTGCGCAGTCGAGACGCCACGTAAACTGCGGTACACACTGCTGCTCCGTCGCAGGCGCGCGATGTTGTTCTCCCAAGACGCAGGCGGCGACGTCGCGTCCGACATTCGGCGCACTTTGCTCGCGTCCGTGAGCGACTCGAGCCACTCCTCACCTTCGTAAATGCTCTCGGTACGCAGCGCCAAGATCTCGCCGTTTGGCTTCGTGATCGCGATCTTGATGCTCGGTCGCGCGTTGTCTCGCTCCACTGCAAACGGCGCGAGATCCGATGCGCTGAGAGACGTGATCTCGCTCACTTCGCACTGCGTCAGGTCCATCACATCGCGCGCTTTCCGCGACCGCTTGTGCGAGAAGTACGAGAACATCACGCCGTCGAGACGGCACCAGCGCTTCGACCAGCGCGACGGCACCACGGTCGGCTCCTTCGCGCCGTCTATCGTCTTTGTGATCTTCTTCTTCTCGAAAGAGATTGACAAGTACCCGACCTTGACGCGGTTCTCTGGCTTCTGCCGCTTGTAGTTCTCCTTCAGCACCTGGATCTCGTCGTGGTACGTGTGCACTAGGTCGTCCTTTGCAAGGTCCAGCAGGTTCGGCAATCGTTGCATCAACTGTCCGCGCGAGGCAGAGTCGATCGTGTGGTAGCCGTAGAAAATACTCTGGAAGAGCATCGCGAATGGCGGTGACGGCAGCTCGATGTCGATATCATTGCGCGATGGCTCGCCATCATCCACAGCAACGTCAGCACCAGCACCAGTAGCTCCAATCTTCGACAGGTCTTTCGCGATCGAAGAGCGCTTGCGGATGTACAGCGTCATGGATCCGTCGTACTCGATCGTGAAGCGCACTTCGTCCTTTGGCAAGATCTGCTTGTGCTTATACTCCTGAAACACGCCCAAGAACGACTCGCTCGCCTTGGACTCGCCGCCGCTGTCTCCATTCCCATTGCCAGCACCACTATTTCCATTGTTTTGGCTAGCAGATGACAACGTAGGTGCTCCTGGACCATTCGCGAGCTGCTTCAAGTGTGTGTCAAAGTACTCGATCAGGGTGTTGAGTCGCATCTTCAAGTCCACTTTGAACACCAAGTGCTTGCGGAACGAGCCCTGCGCAAAGCGCGCAAAGAAGTCCGGGTCTTGGACGATGCTGCCCACGGACAAGCCCTTGTACTTGAGCAAGTTCTCACTAGCGCCTCCAGGCTGTGCATACAAACCAACTGTGAATCGGTACATCTGACCATCATGCGGGTGGTCAAAAGAATCAGGCGGCAATGCGATTTGCTGCGACCAGGTGCCGAGCAGAGTGCTCCCGTCGATGGCCAAGTCGCCGCCAAAGTGGACGTTCGACTCGGGGTCCAGCAACGGTCCAAAGTGTGTGTTGACGCATCGGCTCTCACGGCGGAGGAACTCGTGCTCGCGCTCGTCCATACTGTCCAGTTCGTCCTTCAGCAGCGTGTTGCGCTTGCGCATAGACGAGCGTCTCGACTTGCGCGGCGCAAACTCGCTCTTCCGCGCACTCGAGCGCCGACTAACAGTGGCCTCCTCTTCAAACTGGTCGTTCCCGGTTTCGTCCCCTTCATCAATATAGTCGTCATCATCATCATCCTCATCGTCGTCCTCATCAAAATCGTCATAGTAGTAATGGTCGTCGTCTCCATCGCCAACTTCGTCGTCGTCGTACTCGCTCTCGGATTCCACTTTCTGGTGATGGCCCATGCGTCCAAAGATCTCGTCCTGCACGTCGAGTACCTCGCCTCCCCATAGAGATGGCAGTCGCTCAATGAGCCCACGCTTAGCGTCGTGCTGGATTGAGTTCACGTCGAAAAACAGCGCTTGGATGCACTTGCAGAGCGCGTGGGACGCGATTGGAGGGTACAGCTGCCCGCGCAATCGGTACTCGAAACGCCCGTCCGGGTTGAGACGCAGCACCATCGACTCTGCTTTCTTGAGCGACTTCTCGATGAACCCGAGGAACGTGTCGAGTCCGTCTTTCGAAGTGCCGATGCGAGGCGCGATCTCATCGTGCAACAGCGCAGTGAGCACCGATTTCGACACTCGCTTGCGCGACGTGATCACGAAGCTGCGTCGGAATGTTGTGTGCGACAGCAGGTGGTCGTAGAAAGTCTGGTCGCCGTACAGGCTCTTGACGGTGCGGCCATGGAACTTCTCCAGCTGCTTGCTCGCTCCTTCCGGGTCAATGTACATGCCCACGGCGAGGATGCGCTCGTCAGTCCACCCCATGCGCCGCACGATCGGACCGACACCGACAAGCAGATCGCCATTCGCTAGACTCGGTGGGAACGTCACGCGCGAGTAGCTCTCCTTGATCGGTCCGTACGTCATGCGCGACTCCAGGATCGGGATCACATCCGTGAACGTGCTGGGCTCCGTTTCCGCCGCGGCGCCAGTGGTACTAGCCGCGCCGTTCGCTCCATGCGGTTGCTGCGGCTTGTCCTTATTGATATCCGGGATCGGCAGGAACGTCGGGCGCGTGCGTCGGTCGCCCTTGTCGCTCTGCGCCTGCTCGACGCTCGCGTGGAAGACGTCGCAGAAGACGTCGATCCACTTGCGCAGCTCGTTCTCGTTCTGCGCCGCAAGCGTGAGCTTCTCGTCCTTGATGAACAGCAAAAAGCCGTACGGCTTGGGCTCTGTGAGCAGTCGGATCGTGATGGGGGTCGTAGGCGTCAGCACGATCTCGCCCTTGCGGTTGCCTTTCTCGCTAAAGTACTGCAGACGCGTGCGCTCGAGCGTGAAGTCGCGCCACTTCCACGTGAGGAACGTGCGATCGCGCCGCATGAGCTTGCCTTGCATGAGGATCGAGCCAGTGTAGAGTCCGCTGTTCACCGCATTCGCGGTCACCGTGGACGACGTGAGCGACGAGCTCGAGCCGTTTGTGTGCATGATCGTGGCCATGACGTTGCTGCTGCTGCTGCCGCTGTGCAGGTGGGGCGTGAACGAGCCGTGGTGCGCGTCGTTGAGGGCGGTGGATACTTCCGAGCGCCGCGCTGAGCTCATATCGCGTGCGTGTCGTTCTCGCGGGGGCGGCTCTCTTGTGTTTCCTTCTTTGCTGCTTGCTGCTGCTGCTTGTTGAGAAATGCACTGACGTGTGTGTGATTATGACGCTGCTGTTGATGTTGCTGCCGAACTGGCTGAACTGACTGTGGCATCGTTCGCTGTCAATCCAACACACGCACTTAGTCGGGTCGTTACGGCACCGGCTTCTCTATAATGTAATTTTGATTCAACATTTACATACATTTATCAAGATGAAAGTGTAAAAATGACTTACCCACATATTGCAAAAATCCGATTTCTGAAAAATAATGAGGGTTGTGCTATTTTGACGGTATGTCTTTGGGTGAGCCAAACTTTGATTCCTATCTTGCGTTGTGTGCGAGTCAACCAGAGTTTGTGGGCTACCCATTTTTGATGAAATCTCTGCTAACATTTCGATCGTAAATTGAAGCTTTAGCATAGGTTGTGTAGGGTATTTAACCTTTGTTGGATTGAGCGCTGCAAACCAAATTTCAAAAAAACGAAATCAAGCGGGGAACTCACGCACAAAACAGTAAAAACATAAGTGAACACAGCGGCGACGACGATGACGACGACAGCGCAGCAGAAGCAGCGCGACATGGAGGACGAGGAGATGGCGACCGAGGCCGAGAGCGATGTGACCATCCAGGCCGAGCGTTACTCGTATACGGAGCTCAAGGAGGCACAACGCCGGTGCGGCGAGAAGGCGGTCGCAGCCGCGCTGCAGGAGTGCGGCACCTCGTCTACAGCGCAGCAAAAGGTGGGTCTTACTGAGCATCTGTGTGTCGAGGAACGCGCATTCGCTCTCTCTTTCTCTCTGTAGGTACTCGTGCTGACCTACCTGTCTGTGTCGTGTGTATATGCCTCATCGTCTTGTTTTTCTGACGCTAGGTGTTCCAAGCGCATGTGAACGATCTGTGCGCAAGCATCTTCATCGCAGTTGTGCGACAGTACGACCCCGACACTAAAGGTTGGTTTGTTATTGAGCAATGGTTGGTATCTTGCTGCTGGAGATTACTGCGCGCGATCGGCACTGACAGAACCGTTGCGTTATGATAGAGGACGTGGAGCCGGTGGACAAGGAAACGGTAGCAAAGGTGGCGGCGTTGGAAAAGAAGCTCAAGGAGAAAGAAGCCGCAGTGAAAGAGCTCCGAGAAAAGGTTTTTCGAGTTCCCTGTAGTATAATTGAAAATTGTCGTCGGTCATTGCTGACTCGTATGTGATTCGTAATGTACAGGTTCCAAAACTGGCGGCGGAGAAGACGCGGAAGCAGCTCGAGAAGTCCCGCAAGCGATCTGCTGACGTCGAGCTCACGTACGTGTCGTGCCACTCACTTCCTTCTGCTCGCTCCACTCAATAGGCGGACATGAGTATGCTAACATTGCTGTATGTGCTATCTGTGTAGTGTTCCTGAGCTGATCTCCGACCTGTCGCTCTCGCTGAGTGAGCTGGAGCATCTGAAGGAGACTTGCGAAAAGGTGTGTTTTCTAGTAACGCCTTTCATCATTAATCAAGCGCTCACATATTTTTTCCCTTTGACTTTGTTTTGTCCAGACTTCGTCGACGATCTTCAGTGCGAATATTAAGTTATCTGAAGTGATCAACCAGACGACCGAGACAGTCAAAGTGGTGAGTTTGAGAATGGTGGCTTTTCCTGAGAGTCATGCTGTATCTTGACGAAACGGTCATGTTCAACTCATTTGTCTGTAGGTCGAGCGCGCGATGAAGCGACCGAAGACAGCGATTGATGTTGCGATGGAGCAGAGTCCAGTCAAGACGCGGTTCTTGCTCAGCGAGCTGGTTCGTTGCTGTCTTTATCCGACATGGGTTCACACTATTCTCATTAGGGTCTGAGTCATTTGATGTTGTGATAATGCCTTCTGTGCTACACAGGAAAAACCGCAAGCAGCCACCGTGACACACCAAACGCCTCCGCCAACGCTCCGAAGCAAACTGGCGCTGCATTTGTGTGCTGCGAAGAACGTGTAGGCTAGTAGCAGGTGCATCAAGTGACCACAGTTTATGTAATATTACCGAACGTTTTTACGTCGATCGAGTTGCAAAGCCATTGCCACCGATTGACTGGATGAATTGAAAGACTGTAGAGAGTGACTGAAATTCATGAAAGCGCGTTTGCGCCGAAATCGCGTTTTGCTTTCAAAAATAAATGGAAGCCAATGAATACGCGCCACTGCTCTGTGATTCACCATTGCTTAGTCAGCTGGGGAAGATTTCGGCATATGTCGTACGAAGTGAACAACATACATGCTGATTGCATCGAGAACAAAGAAACTAAAACATGTTGGAAGCGTTTACAAGCAACTAGACGAACATACCGACCTCCTTACTGAAACTTTGGGAAACTACTGGCGTTGCGCTTCACGACCATGCTGATCACCGCAAACACGACCGCGAACGCAAAGAGTTTGATGGTCTTGATCGTGCTCTGCGGGATCGGCTTGAGCAGGAACGTCAGCACGGCCTCGCCGGACTTGGTGTACGGCATGTAGCGCTGCTTGGCGTCCAGAATGTTGTACTTGATCTGCACGCCCTTTCGGTGCGTGAAAACGTCAAAGCTGTACTTGCCGTGGTACGCACCCATACCCGAGCTGCCGACACCTCCGAACGGCAGGTTCGGGTTGGACAAGTGGACGATCGTGTCGTTCACCGAGACACCGCCCGAAGAGGTCTGCGTGAGCACTTGCTCACGGTTCTTACTGTTCGTCGTGAACATGTACAGCGCGAGAGGCTTTGGGTGGTCGTTCACGTACTCAATCGCTTCTTCAAGGGTGTCGTAGTAGTAAATCGGCATCAGCGGACCAAAGATCTCTTGCGACATCACAGCGCTGCTGTTGAAAGCCTTGAAGTCGGTCTTGAAGTTCATGAGCGTCGGCGCGATGTAGTGGTCCTTCGCATCCATGATACCGCCGCACGTCACGTGCTTCGTGTCCTTCGTTAGCAACCCACTCACGCGAGCGTACGAGCGGTCGTTGATGATACGGCAGTAGGAGTCGCTCTGCTTGGCGTCTTTGCCGAAGAAATTTTCCAGCTCTTGCTCAATCGCAGCAACGAGCTTGTCACCCACTTTCTTGCTCACCATGACGTAGTCAGGACGCACGCAGGTTTGACCAGCATTTATGAAGCCTCCCCACGCGATACGGCGAGCGGCGATCGTGATGTCACATGTCTCGTCCACAATCGATGGGCTCTTGCCGCCGAGCTCTAGCACCGTAGGCGTCAAGTGCTTTGCAGCCGCTTCCGCGACGATCTTGCCGATGAACTCGCCGCCCGTGCAGAAGATCAGGTCGAACTTCTGCTCCAGCATGACCTTCGACGCCTCGACACCGCCGCGCACTGTGCGCACGATGCGGTTGTCGAGGTACTTGGCGATCAAGTTCGCCAACAGCTCGTTCGTGTGCATGCAGGTGTCGTCACCTGGGAGACGCAGCAGCACAGTGTTGCCGGAGCTGAGCGCACCCACCAGCGGCGTGAGCGAGAGCTGCACCGGATAGTTCCACGTGCCAATGATGTTGACAACGCCAAGCGGTTCCTTGTAGATGAACGACTTGCCCGGCAGGTTGCCGAGGTTCGTGCCAACGCGCTCAGGTTTGGCCCACTCTTCGAGGAAGTCGAGGTGCTCCTGGATCTCCACCATCAACGTCCCGACCTCCGACACCTTAGTCTCGGTCGGATTTTTATGCAGGTCCTTCCAAAGCGCGTCGCACATCGCGTCGAGGTTCTCGTTGATGAGGTTGCGCAGCGCGACGAGCTGCTGTTTGCGGGTCTGGAGGTTGCGCGTGACACCGCTGCGGAAAGCGGCGCGTAGCTCCTGCACGTCGGCGGCGATGGACGCGGCGCTCGAGGTGTTGTTCTGCATAGCGAGTAGGCTGGCGCGGGTTTGCTGCTGCTGGTCTTGGCGAGTTGGCTTGCGGGCTTGGCGGTGGATTGCGGAATGCGGTGGAATGCATGACTTGCCGGTCGTTGGGCATTTTGGACCTCCCGGAGTTGATTTGATAGTGGCTTGAAGGCAGTGGCGTGATCGACCCATGATCACTACTGAGGCCAAAATGGTAATTTACAAATCCGACTAAACAAACAGTTTATTTAAGCCAATGAATACTGCTTTGTAACTATTTCGCTGCATCCATTGGACAAGAAGAGGAAAGACTCAACAGTGACCATCACTCATCAGAGTGATGGTTACTGCTGAAGATTTAGGTCCAGACTGTCCAGTTGCCTAAACTTACATCCCGCGATGATTGGAAGAAAAATATATTGACCAATTAGAGATTTTACAAGAAGAAAGTAGCTGATTGGTTGATAGATTTACGTCTGCGATACATACAAAAAGTAAGTACAACGCAGACGCAAATCGATCAAATCAGATACGAAACATTCCACTTTTTTACATGTGTAAATAGAAATAAGCATCTCTATTTACACATTTGTAACCATCAACTAAGTTCAACGTGTCCATGATGGCGTCGCTTCGCCACCCGAGCCAATCTATACCAAAAGCAGCCAAGTCACTTTCATCTTCCATCACGACCGAAGTGCCAAAGCGAAGCAAGCCCACGTCCAACCAGTCACCTACTACCGACCGCATTCCATATTACACACCACATAATGGCGAACAGCGGCTACGACGTCGACCACGAGACGCTGGGGCTCTCGGCCGAGCGTTTCGAGGCGTTCGTGGGCATCTTCCGCCAGTTCGACAAGGCCAACACGGGCGCGATCACCACCAAGCAGCTCGAGGCGCTCTGCTTCAAGCTGGGCGAGGCATTCGATGACGAAGAGCTCGCGGTCGCGAAAGCGAGTCTCGAGAACGAGCAGACGGGGCTCATCCACTTCGCGGTCTTCCTCCCGTGGTGGATCAGCGAATAGTGAGCTAACCCAGATAGCCAAAGGAAGACGGCGCTCCATTTGTATGATACATTATAAATGCAAGACTCTCCATCCTCAGTAGTCCTAATGGGATTTCACTTACCGGTAGTAGTGGTCGTAATGGCGCTAACACTGAGGGTCTGCGTCACAACCGAGCGCACCCGCAGCGCCCGAGAGATGAGTTCTCGACGCTTGGCGCGCGAGTGCAGAATCAGGTTGCGCTCGTGGAGGCGGCGCACTTTCTCGGGGACAAACGCGAGCTTGACATTACTACTCAGGTCCACGACGTGCAGAGACGGCAGGTTCCCGAACGAGCGCGGGATCACAGTCAGATCCCCATTGTTCCCGAGCAGCAGCGTCTTAAGCTTGGAGAGATGGTTGCCCAGGTCCTCGTCGAGGGTCTCGAGTGCGTTCGAGCGCAGATTGAGCTCTTCGAGCGCACTGAGCTTACAGAAGCTCTTCGGCAGCGCCACGATCCGGTTGTTCTCGAGATTGAGCTTCTGCAGGTTGTGCAGTAGTCCAATTTGCTCGGGCAGCTTTGTGATTGCGTTCTCCGAGGCGTTCAGAGCTGTCAAATGGGGCAAAAGCCTCGCGAGCTCTTCGGGAAAGAGCGTCAGGTTGTTCTTGCGGACATTGAGCTTCTTGAGCGTTGTTGAGAACTTTGTGAGCACTTCAAACGGGAGATCGCGTAGTCCCAGGCTCGAGAGGTCGAGCTCAGTGCCTGCTGTCTGCGTGACGCATCTTGAGAAGCGCTGCGCGACCAGATCTTGGTGTGGCTCTTGATCGGAAGTCTGAGGCTGGAGCTCTTGCTCTTGCTCTGGCGATGCTTCGTCACCGAGAGGTGCTTTGCGCTGGCTTTCCTGCTCCATGTTTGCTGCTCTCTCTTCGGATTCTTTGTCTTCCTACCGTTATTATATCTGTGTGAGTGGAAGAGCCTGTGCAAACACGGGCAGCTACTTGGTAGTAAATCAAAACGGATATGGGTATTTCTGTATGGAAGGTCTACCTCTAGCTGCAACTCTCTATGATCCCACTACTAGCGACTTTGCTATCCGAGGAGCTCTTTCTCGAAGTGCACGAGCGAGAAGCTCTGGAACACGTCTCGCCCTGTTTCCTGGTAGCCCAGCGCAGCATAGAGCTTCTGCGCGCTCTCCATGGCGCCGATGGTCTCGAGACTGGTCTTTTTGTACCCACTCGTGCGCGCAAACGCTTCGACCGCAGCAACCAGCGAAGACGCGACTCCGAGACGGCGATAGGAGGCGTCGACACTCAAACGACAGAGTTCTGCAGCTGCTTTAGCTTCACTGTCGCTGTCGCTGTTGTCACTGGTTGAAACTGGCTTGAGCCCAATGCATCCGACAACCTTGTCGTCCACCTGTGCGACCCAGAAGCAGCTCTGTCTACTACCGTTTAAAGCTCTCTGATCTGCTGCTGCTTGCTTCATGAACGACGCGTAGACGTCATGCATATCCCCCATCGAGCCGCGCAGTCGGTTCGCAACGAACTTCTTCACCGCCTTCGACTTGTACTCCAGATGGGTCGACTCGAACAGATTCTGCACTGCAGCGAGGTCTCGCTTCTCAAACGTGCGAATGATGACGACGCTACTTATGCCACTCAATGGTGATGACAGGCGCAGCGCTGTGGCTTCCATGCGTGGAGCAAGTTGTTGGACGGAGCAGAACGAAGAGCTCCAGTGAGAGCTGTTGCTACTGATGTTGCTATTGCTATTGCTGACCAGGAAGATCGCGTAGTGCGCGTTGCAGAGCATCCAGTCGGCAAACTCGTCGAACACTTCGAGCGCACTAAGCCGCTGCTTCTCTGCTGCGCTCGTGCACCCTGCGAAGATCGCGTTCATATCCACAATGCGGCACGTCTCCCAGCTCGCGAGGCTCAGGAAGCGCCGGTAGTGGTCGTCGGCGCTCTGGAACTCGCGCAACGAGCGCAGTTCGCAGCCTTTTACGGCGAAATAGCGCTGAAGGGTCTCGCCAAACGGGTCGTTTAGCGCGATCGGGTCGTAAATGACTGCAGTAGCATCAGCAAACCACTCAGAGAGCCATTTGAGCAGCTCTGTGCCCTTGACAGGGTCAAGATAGGACTACAACACACAGAGCATCCACATACAGCAGCATAGTCAGTAATCTAAAGCTCTTAAGCTTAGACTATAGCGATTTCAGTGCAGTCCAGCGTACCACAACGCACTCTGCGATCACGAGCGTCGGCAGCAAACGATCGACACCCGCAGCTTCCAACGAGGCTTCGAGGCGAGCCACGTCGCCCAGGTCGCACGCGATGAGCGAGTACGTGGACTGGAGCTCTGCTACTTGACACTGGAGCGCCATACCATCACTAGCAGTAGCACTAGCAGTAGCACTAGCAGCGGCTTGTTGGTCCTCCGAAGTGAACATATGCGCGAAGCTCGCGTCGCGGGTCAGGATCTCCCTCTTGGCGTCGACGATACTCTCGCAGTCCACTTCGAAGAATGAGATGTTGCACCACTTCTGCTGCACGAGACGGAAGAAGAGTGTGTCGAAGCCCGCGCCGAGCGACACGATCTGCACTTGCTGGGACGACGACGATGCATCTGTTGCTTCAGCGGCGTCTATTGACAGTTTGGTTGGATCATACTTGTCATTAGCTATTCATTTGCATCAGAGCTTGTGCGATGCAGAATGATGACTGGGAGCACAATACGTACGCCTGGCGAGGAAGAGGTCAACGCATTGTGAGATCGCAATGTGGCGCAAGTAGTAGCCTCGATGGATCTGTACGCAGCAACAAAATAACAAATGACAGAAGCGCATAGAGTAGCAACACGTTAGCTTGGTCCGTGGCAGCATGCATACGCAGACAGTTCTGTAGTCCGGGCCGTTATCACTGGCCATGGCAATGGAGCAGACAGAGCTGGACACAGAACACGAACCAGTGGGATGCGGCGCGTGGGCTTCTTCACGAACGGACCCAGGAAGTCGTCTGCAAAGTACTGTTGCGTCACTGCAGATCTGCAATTCGAAAGCACGTATAGTAACAGTTTGCATCCGCGATACTGTGAGAAAGTGTCGAGTAGTTGACGCACACACTACTACTGATGGATAAGGAGAGACATAGGTGCGTGATGACGAGTGCGTGAAGCATTGCCTGTTGCGGCGACTGATGCAGTTGCACACACGTACAGCTTGCACTTCACGGCGTCGAACGCCGTCTCCGTGACGTTGTGGTCGCTCGTGCCGCCGAGGCCATTGCTTTGCATGGTCAATGGAGTGTTCTGCTGCTGAGGAATGTCAGCATTTTTGCAACAATAATGCAATAGAGAAATAGGCCAGAAACAATAATGCGCCAACTGGTAATTTCGAATGCAGTCAGCCATTCAATAGTACGCCATGTTTTACCAAGTGGTTTTTTTTGGAACATTTTCTATTGTTCAATTTTTCATGAAGATAGTTATTATTATTTAAGCTTGATTTTTGTGGTAACATTATAAAGATGTGCCTCCGAAAGTATTGAAGACAATCGGAAGTAGTAGCAAGCTAAAACATGCTTTTGTGAAGCGCTGCACACCCTAGTTTGACAACAACGGCATCGCCAAATGAGTATTGACAGTGAGCTCGCTTTTCTTTGACTCTCTTGGGAGCCGCCACTACTGGACGAAGAGAACATGAGACTAGCCACCCGCGTGGTTCGAAAGCTACACTCGCCCGCTTGCTACCTAGCGCCATGCACAAAAGCCTGGATATCCATTGGCGAGTGACGCCATGAACACGTTTCCTTCGAATCTGAAACCCGTCTTCAAGTCTGTAGGGTTTATTTGGCAAGACACTTTCGACTGTGAGGCATGAAAGAGGTCTGCTGCCTCGATTATGAATATCCAGCTCAAGACGCCAATTATGATCGACGTCCTATTAGGCTCCTTCACGCGACTTCGCGAACAAGAACCTCGACATGATCAGCGGCACGCCTTTGACATGTTCACACAATACCTCACACATTCATAAACCCTGGAGCACCACAACTTACTCAAATAGTGAACGAGGCCAGAGCGCGTCCGGATCTCTGTATCTCTCAAGTATTTCGAAGAGCACGAGCGGTACAGTTCAAGCTCCAAGCATCTCGCTGGTCTGCAGCCCCAGAGTCTCCGCTCAGTAAAATAATCTTGTCACACGTGGCTGACTTGAAAGTCAGTTGCAAAAGCTATTTTCGTCTACAGAAACTGACTGAAGACGAAACCTTCACTTTTTAGGTAATCTGATTGGCTCACGAAAAGGCGTGAGGCGATATGATTGGCTCACAGGGAAAAGCTCCGATTGGAATCATCACTCTTAAAACCATATCTGGAACCGGAACAAGACGAAGAAGCACAGAACCGGTAGACTGTGGACATAAGATCAATAGCCCCGAGCGAATTCCAGTGTATATATAATAGGAGCTGGAACAGTGCCGCGGGCTGTGCTGGTTTCTAGACCGGAACTGCTCGCCTCAGAGCTCACAATAGACGGATCCAAGTATCGAAATACATACCACACCAGCCCAGGACTGACTGACTGACTTGACCCATCCTCCCTCGCCTCCACCTTCGCTTCTCGCCTTGATACATGCTCCTAGTTGCTTCCAGGTCTGTGTTCGTCCCCTGGCTGAGTGAGTATAAATACATTTGTATCATAGCGAGCGGCTTCGAGCATTATGCGGCGTAGCTACCAACTCACCCAGCGCGTCTGCCTGCCTGGGAGTGCGGATAAGGTTTGCTTTGTGGATGGTATCAAGAAGGAAAAAAATAGCGCCGTGCATGCCGGTGCCGTTTGTATTCTTCCATTTGAACCCTCGACAGCAAGCAGCCAGCAACACAAGGCCACCAGCTTCTTCTTCTCCCAGCTCCAGCTCCCTCTCATCCACCCAGCAACTACCTCTTCGGAGCCAGCAGCAGGAGCAACAGGGCAGTAATCAGCACCCGCCATCTCCACCTCAAGACAACTATGACGTCGACCATGCGTGCCAAGGCTCAAGCAAACACTAATACCGCCAACAGCAGCATCAAGACCGACGTGCCAAAGCAGGGCGGGCTCTTCCAGACCGTGGTGTTCTCGCGCAAGAACACGAGCCACGGTCCGGATGACATCCGCGGAGCTGCCAAGGGGTCACCGTCCAAGAAGCAGCTTGCGGACTTAACTCCGAATCCGCTGGCGAGCATCGTACACCAGGCTGATCGCAGTGGCAAGCAGGCAACAGCGTTGACGACTGCGTCGACCCCGGGGCGTGCTGTCACTGCGTCCTCGCGCCAGCTGCAGCGTGGAGAATCCGAGTCCTCCGGTCAGGGTCAAGGAAGCTTCCGCAACCTGTTTGCGAACATCTGGTCGGCGTTGGGTATCAGCGAGCAACAGGCTGCAGCACAGAAGGCGAATGGCGGGTCCTCGCCATCCAAGACCACCTCGAAGAGCGCCGGCTCGTCGCGCAACGTCGTGGAGCTCCGTAAGAGCGTGCTGCCACCTCCATTTCCCCAGGACACGGGCAAGAAGTGCCTCGTGCTCGACCTAGACGAGACGCTCGTGCACTCGTCGTTTAAGCCGACGCAGAACCCAGACTACATCATCCCGGTCGACATCGACGGCACGCTACACCAGGTGTACGTGTGCAAGCGCCCCGGTGCCGAGGAGTTCCTCATTGAGATGGCCAAGCACTACGAGATCGTGATCTACACGGCGAGTCTGAGCAAGTACGCCGACCCGCTGCTCGACCGCCTCGACCCAGAGAACGTGATCCGGTTCCGCCTCTTCCGCGAGCACTGCGTACAGTACGAGGGCAACTACGTGAAGGACCTGTCGTTGCTCGACCGCGACATCACGCAGACGATCATCATCGACAACTCGCCCATGTCGTACCTCTTCCACCCGCGCAACGCCATCGGCTGCTCGAGCTTCATCGACGACATGAACGACCGCGAGCTCGACTCCATCGCGCGCTTTCTCACCAACATCCGCGCGATTGACGACGTGCGCAGTCAGCTGCACAGTTGGGACGCGAACTACTAGGCTCAAATCCGCAGCAAAGCGGCAGCGCGGGTATTATATAGTTCGACGACTTTGCACTTTTTCTTATGATGACATTATGACATCTTGATATCTATTCTACATATATTGTTATGAAGCATGTATTAAACATTTTTATAGAGGAGGCTACAAAGATTTATGCCATAGTTACCAGAGAGCTTTGAATGGGAAATCATCACTTTTTCAGTCAGGTTTACAAGAAATCCATCGGAAAGTTTCAGCGCTTCAAGTAGGCAGGGCGTAGCTACTTTGACACTTTCAGATCAAGCCTCTAAAGATTTGACCCCCTTCGAGACAGAATCCCACTGTGAATGTCCTTCGAAGAGCTTTATGGTAGGCAAGACTTCTGCATCTAGACAGATTATCCTGAGATATCAGGAGATGAACAATAATAAGATGCGCACATCTGAAAACCACACATCAATTTGGCGAACTAAACTTAGAACTCGATGTCTAAAGTAGGTGGGAATATGCGGTGGGCTTTATTATCTATATTCCAACTCTTTCGATTCGCGTCTCTGAAATGAGAGCACAAGCCCAGTTGATAGAACGTCTCGAAGCACCATCTTGAGTCCCTTCACGGCTGGATGAATGGCAAATGCTGCGCCAGCCCACTTGCCCGCCATGATGCAGCAGCAACAGGTCCCACAAAGTGGCGCTAGTGGCGCTCATCCGCAGTCTTCCAAAGCAGCAACGACGGCCATCACATATGGCAAATCCTGGGCCGACGACATTCAGAAATACCACGTACGCTTGTGCACGAGCAATGCTTCCAGGTAATGCTCAGGGCTTTTCGTCTTTTCTAACCTATTGCTATCTTGTAGGCAGCGAAAGCCATCCTCCCGTGGTCTCCCGAGCAGCAAACTCCGGTGAAACATGTCACACGCTTTGAGAAATCCCGCCAAGAGCGCGAGTACGACCTCGTCTTGGGCAAATTCCGAGACGCCGAGCGCGAAATCCAGCTCAAGGACCACGAGAAAAACTCGATTCAGAGCAACCTGGAGCACGCACGAGTGAGTCTATTGCGCAAGCTCTTAAATAGCCATTAACCAGACTGGATGGCTGACTGAGCTTCTTATTGACGATGCAACAGGCCAAGCAACTTCGCAATGTCCAGCGGTTCAACGTGGTGAACCACTCACCCATGTACCCAGACGCGTCAGACCCCAAGGACAGGCCCCCGCAGTCGCATCCGTACCACAATAAGATCGCCGCGAGCTACAACATCATCAGCAATCTCTCGAACAACAACAATGCAAATAATCCAGACACTGGAGCCAACCACTCGACACTGTCCAAGCGACCGACGCGAGAGTTCAACATCCTCACCAACAAGTACGTCTTCTCGGAGTACCCGCCTGAGAATTTCTGGTATTCTGCAGAAATTGGTTCGACAATCCTAACTATTTGCATGCGTAGATACCACGAGAACCACGACACGAAGGCCGAGCTGGACACGGCGAAAAAGAAAGAGATCGCGGCGATCAAGTACTACAAGACGCGCACGTTCGACCCCGTGCGCATCACTTTCGTGGACGAAGCCCGCGAGCAGCAGTTTATAAGTGACCGCGCGCTTGAGCAGCAAGTGCACGGCCAGGAGCGTGTGTCGCTCTTGCCACCGAGAGAGCAGTTCGCCGAAGGGCGGCTGTACAACATCCTCAACCAGCGCGTGATCAACACCGAGAAGCTCGCGGCGATGAGCGAGAAAGACCGGTGCGCGCTCAACAAGATCCAGAAGAGCGCGTTCGAGGCCAAGATGCGCGTCCAGGGCGAGGAGGTACTCGCCAAGGAAACCGAGCTGTGCTTGAACCGCTACGCGCACGAGCGCAACTCGCAGAGCTACGTGCACGGCTTTGACCCGATCTCGAACGAGCTCTTCCACGGCCGCAACGCCAAGGCGACGATGCCCACGCGCACCCACGCCGCGCTCTCGACCTGGCAAGTACTCGAGAGCGGCGTGCCGGCGCGCTCCAAGATTTCGCTGCAGAAACCCTCGACCGCGTCGGTTGTCAGTGCTGGGACTGCCGCAACGACTAGATCGTTCAAAGTCAGAGACTATCAGCCTGGGAACGGCAGCAGTGTTGAGTACCAGGAGAAGCCCAACGTCCTGGTTGTCGACCACGTCCCTAGTGTTACCACTGCACAGGTACGATTCGATGTTGCCGCATGAACTATCGCAACTTAGTCCATTGCTTATAGACTCGGTAGATTGACAGTCTATCTTTCACTCTTTTCGTACCAGGGCTCCGGGGTCATTTCAACCCCCAACAGGACGCCAGCGATCCGCACAGGCGGATTTGCCCACGTCTAACGTGCCAAGAGTTGCGAACGCAGACACAGGCGCACACAGGCGGTGCTTGAACATGACAGATCGATTTTGCGAAGAACACTCAATAGATTAGCTCTCATTGCATGCAGATACGAAAAAGCAAACTACATAAACGCACACGCTTTGGGGGAGAAACGAACTCAGTTGTCCCCAGTGTGTGTACCAGATAGATGTGAGGCGCCAGCACGAATGATCATGCCGTGCGCCTCAGCAAATGAATCGCGAGCGAAGTGAGCAAGAGAGAGAGAGAAAGAGAGAGAGAGAGAGAAATATGCCGTGCGGAAGGAAAGAGAGGCTGGTCTCTTCCTAGAAACTGGGTGGACAGCGTGTTGTGTTTACTGCGCCTGGCAAACGGTTGAGCGAGCAGGGTCGGGCAGCCGACACACAGAGGCTTCTTGTCTAGTTGAGTAGCGGGTAGTACGCGTCCTCTTCCATCATGGTCTTCGCGTTGTCGTTGGCAACGTCAGCGCGACGGCGCTTCACGATGACCAGCGCCACGAGAGCCACCAAAGCGCTCGCACTCAGCAGCACTGTCGCAGCGCCAGTCGGATCCTGGGTGACTTTCTGCAAAGCATCGATGGCAGCCAAGCTGTATTGGGAAGGAGTACCTCCGGAAGAGTAAACCCCGGAAGGTGGCGGCTTCACTGACACAGGCTCACAGCGCTTGATGTCGCCCGCCGCGCCAGCAGGCAGACTCGACAGCGTTTTGCACGTTGTCTGGTAGTTGCCGGGACAAAACTCACAGCACTTGAGCTCCTGGTTGCTAGAAAAAGTACTCTTGCCGTTTTTCACCGACACGATGTTACCTCCACACGCCTCGTACGGCGCAGGTAGGGACGTGGGGTTGTTCTTTGTGCACTGGTCCGTCGCGAGGCAGTCGTTGGTGTTCAAGCACGGCTTGTCAATCTCCGGACCCGTGCAGTCCGTGATGTAGAAGTCCTGGTTGCACGTCTGGGTCAGTGGCGCCTGCGGCGCGTATCGCTTGTACATGAAGTCGCAGGTCACGTGGAACTTGGTCAGCGCTGATGTCCTGGGGCTTCGAGCCGCCTCGATGGCAAAACGCGTCACGATCTCGGGCGAAAGCTTCTTCACATTCACAATCTCGACCGCTGAGAGCCCGTCGTAGTTGAGACGACACACGACGCTCGAGATGTTCATCAGCAGCTTGTCCGGCGAGTACTGCAGACCGATGTTCGCGTGGTAGTCGAACGTCACTTCCGCAAAGTCACTCTTCGGG